>ML818668.1:0-24211 GCA_009831015.1 Picea engelmannii | reverse complement strand
CCCTAACCTCATCATCAAAGTCCACTTTTACAGAACTTAGTTGATTAGTAACCATATTAAATTCATTTAAATGATCTGCAATAGACCCACCTTCTGAAATCTTCATATTAAATAATATCTTCATTAGAAATACCTTATTCGACGCCGAGGTTTTTTCATACAATTTGGCCAACGCGTCCATCAAACCCTTCGTTGTCTTTTCTTTCGAGATATTGAAAGCCACCGATGCTGCTAGGCTCAGCCGTATCGTTCCTAGATCCTTTCTGTCAAGAATCTCCCATTCTTCATCCTTCATGGCCACCGACTTCTTTGCTACTCCACTCAATGGTAGGAATAGATCCTTCTGATATAAATAGTCTTCCATCTGCATCTTCCATAACTGGTAGCTTTGGTCATTAAATTTATCGACCCTAAACTTTCCATCTTCCGACATTGCTCCCACTCGAACCAGGAACCCTCTTTTCCTGTGAGTTACCTTACGCTCTGATACCAGTTGTTAGAAAAATAGGACCGCGGACCAATAAAATAAAACAAATGCATAAACAAAACACAGAAGACACACAATACAAGAGAGACACATATTTACGTGGTTCACCCAATGTGGGCTACGTCCACCAGAGAAATTGCCAAGTCCTTCCTTTATTATTATCCAGCAAATGAATGGATACAACTTACAGCAAAACCCGCTGTAACTTCCTCTTCTTTCTCTCACCGTCTCCTCTCTCAGAATACAATATTCACCGTCAACCATAGCCGCAATTCATTTCCCTCATAAAAGAGGGTTTCCTTCTAGGGCAAAAAACCCTCTGCACTCCCCCGCGTGGAAGAGTGTACATACTTCTGGGGTGTAAATACTTCATGGGGTATAAACACAGCTGAAAGTAAGGACCTCTGAATCAGGAAGATAATCAGGCTCCACAACCAACATAACCCTTGTGTGAGAGGGGGATCCTAGTTATGCTTATACGAAAATTGGATTTACTCTCGCTATCGAAAGATTATGAGCTTGTCTTGAATGATTTGGAAAGTTATTCTCACAGCCTATTCCAAAGATCTAGTCCTAGTCTATTGTTGGTGTAAATATCTTAAAAATAAATAGTTTCTAGATTGATTTTAATTAGCGTTGATTTTAGTGGATGTTGTTTACACAAAGGTGAATGAGAGTGAATCTAATGATGTTGTGACTCAAATCCAAAAGAAGTAAAAGAATGATATGAAAAATTTCCTTTCAATAAACTTCTATTTATGGGAAGGAGAAGAGTTTCTTTCTTTCACTACCAAACACAAGAGTGAAAAAGTTTCACGCAATTTGTTTTCAACAAGAATCCAATTAAGTGCTAAATTGTAAAGAAATCCTTTCCGAAATCCAAAAACCCAATGCAAAAATTATCCCTTTGTTTGATTGTAAATATGAATTGAATGATTTGTTTAATACTTTTAAAAGATACTTCACTATTGTGACAATGGAAAATGGGAAGAAAAATTACACAAACAAAAGGCACTCTCAACAGTCAATAAGAGACAAAAAAATAAACTATCGATTCAAAGAAAAAAACCAAACACAACAAAACACACTTAAGAAATCTTTTGGAAATGTATAAAGGTCAGCGATGAATTAAATAGTAAAGAGATCATGGAGTTTCCTTATAACAATCTTTAATCAATGAGATGAACGAAAAAACAACAAAATGAACCCAAGTTTGAAGAAAAAGTGTTGATTTTGCGACAAGGAAATACAACACAAAACCCTATCAAAGATTAAAAAAGTGAAAAGAAGCAAGTTGTAATCCAAAAAAAAGACATAAACTGATAGAACATGATCTGAGTTAGAGATAAATACCAAAGAAATACACCCAGGAAAAATACAGTCAACATTTTTTCAAGGCAAGGAAAAATCATCGCTATGGTAATAACAACACCAGAGCGCTACAATGCTCCCTAACATGCTCTGGGGGAGCGCCTATCGGGTAATCAACGCTCTGACTGTAACTGGAGAAGGCACAGGTTCTGAGAAAAACTTGGGGAAAACCCAGAAAATTCAAAAAATCAAGAAGTTCGATTAAAAGACTCTGTAAGACAATTTTGGCAATGAAAACAAATGTATGGATGGATAAAATCAGAAAATGGGATCTAAAGATGGAAAAAATGCAAAGAAAAACCAAGGAAAGAAACCAAAACTAAAATCTTTGTTCCCCAGTGGCGTTGCCAATTTCTGTTATGGAATAATTCCCCTGTGGATAGGTTAATATCCCCTTGGATTCTAGACCCCTAATACCAAGACAAAAAGATACAAATGGACACTAACATCCCTTTGAGATTTGTCTAACTAGCCAAAAGAGAGAGAAGGAGAAAAAGGTGATCGTACCTGTTTCTGATGTTTGTTCTCGCTGCTTCGATGTGATCTTGATGTCCAAGCTCTTTCACATAGCTTGATACATGAAAAACAATGGACACCAAAGAGACCCAAGGAAACTCTTACTCTAGCATATTGGTTTAAACAAATTCATCTAAAATAGACAAGTATATGTAAGATACACAAACTAGAAGGGAGTAGGCCAATTATATTTATGAGAACTTGAAAGAGACACTTACAATCATGGATGGTGTTGCAACATCTTCTCCAAATCCACCTCATCCAACCCCTTGCTCAAAATATCCATGATCAGAATGAAAATACTTTTGTTGATTATTTTCCTCCTTTTTCACCATGAGAATGCCTCGCTTTATAGGCTTTGAGAGGCATAACCACCTTGTTTATATTTGGGATAAGTTGAGGATATGACTCCACCAGTTGTGGAATCTCCCTTGGATGCAACCTAAAGCTTAGATTCAATCCAAACCAACTCAAATCATCTCTAGCTGTCCTTAGAGAAAAAGGGGATTTATTGCCATGATTTTCTCAACCAATCGACGCTCCTTAAAAACGATCAACAAAGAACTGCAAGGCTCCCTGCTAGATGGACAAAGAGCGCTAGTGCTCCCTGCATATGAGCAGGGGAGCGTTGATATTCCAAACATTTGTCAAGATGACCAATTCTTATAGAAAAACACTTTGTTTCGTCTGTCAAATGATGTGGCTTCTCCTTCCAACATGTTCTAGATGATGTATAAAGTGTTTCCATGCTTTTGTTCGCAATGAAACATATGCAGAAAAAAAATGCAACATTTACGACACTTGTGACAAAAATGTGACACTTGCGACAATGAGAATGTGACATTATCGACGTGAGGAATTTTGATGTGTAACAGATTTCCCCCAAAAGTTGGAAGTCATAAGATGAAAGCCGATGACTGAAACACTTTGTAGATTTTTCGAACCAAGGGTATGGAGTCATAGAACTTGGTAGAGGCTGCAAAAAACCATCAAACAAATGTTATCATGTGTTTCAAACCCAAGGTAGGCATACCTATGCTTGGGTAATAAATGTCTTAAGGTATGGCCGCCAAAAAATGCATTGCGGATCCATGATCTTGACTAAGGGTATGACCACCAATGATACATTGCAGATCCATACTTATATGACATGGACTGATCGTAGCCATGCAAAATACACAGTGGAGATACGAGATGATAAGACATAGCCAAAGACCAATACAATATGGATCTATGTGACAACATAAGTATATCAATATCTTCAAATGATCTCCTTCACAACCTGGGTAAAGGGGAGGACAAAGTGAACGCTAAACCCAGGGTCTATGTCCCAAGTCTGATGTCATATGAATCTAGCCATGCGAATAAATGAGTTGATGTTGAACATGGTAGAAACCACTTGATTACCGATCATTGATGTATATTGTTAACAAGTGCGAGGGATATCACCAATGATGTCAATGATTCCCAAGGTATCCTAGTACATTCCAATGAATGTGAATAAATAAGATGAGGTTGAACATTCATGGATTCATCCAATTAGAGGTCAATGATGTAAACCCAATGTTGGAAGTGAGGAGGACTTCCATTGAGGCATGCAGGCCCCAAGGTACTAACTAGTTTCTAAGTCTGATTCTCGGATGATGTGTTGAAGTCGATAAGAAAATACTCGTCGAAGGAGGGTCCTGATGTATCCCCCATCATTGACACGAAAATGATGTAGAAAAGTGATGAGATATAATGAATTAATCATAGACTGACATGGGTATGGAAACTGGAAATTTGTGATGGTTGAATCTCAAGGCAGATACTTCCCTTGAACATTGAGGCACGACATGAGACTTGGATTCATAAACATAGAGTGGACCAAAACATAATGCGACAGGTGCCATGACATTCTTCGAATGAATCAAAGGAGTGGAAAGAATCATAGGATTGGTTCAGTTTATAGGTTTAGAAGATTATCCAAGTGTTCAAGATGAAGGTTAATACAAGTGACATGTTCAAAGGTGACTACAAGAGTTGTTTGTAAAAATTCTCAAAAAACTCTACCCACTTCCTTCAATTTTTCCCCCATCCAGATAGATGAGTACCTATTTTTATTTTAACAAGCTCGAGGAGGATAACACACGCTCAATATAACTCACTTTCGGTTAGTACCTCTTCCTTTGTTTAACGAACTGGAAGAATTAAGGGTTCATTAAACAATGGTTTCCCCCTAGTCGGTATTTGTCCCACAGTTGAGTGTATGTGTGTGGTAGGGTTCTGCATTTCGTGATGCGCATGTGTCCCAATAGGAATCTGTGGAATATGAGGAGTTGTGGGTTGAAGAGTTATACTAGGAGTAATGTTCAAGGTACATTGCATGTGACTAGGCAACATGATTATGATGTTACTTTGAACTGGTACTAACATGGCAGTAGGATTTACTACTTGTTCGATGGGATGGTCAATAGTCTGACCCGACAATCCTTCCTCGGCACCAGTAGAGGTAAGAGGGTCAAAAGGTGGTCAAATAAAATTGAATTTTTCATAAAGGTCATGTCTCGATGGAGTTCTCCATATGGAACAAACAAGATTTTGTTTTGGATTGGCCATGTCAGTAGAACGAACAAGATTCATGTACTCGTCATTAAAATTCGGTTGTGTGGATTCCATATGTGTCTCAATATATGGCCTTGATGGAAAGCATGGATAATATTCTTCTATAACTCTATCAGAGGAGTCCAAACAGACAAGGAGTGGCTCGAGAGGATCTTTCAAGTCTGGTTTAATAGGGAGGGTACCTTCCTCAACCGTGACCAAATCTCTTTTGAGATTTGTTAACAAAGGAGTAGCAACACTCCTAATGTCTGAATGGTTTTCAACCTTTTCACAATAAATGCCATTAGGTGAGTTAGGAGGTAAGGGTTAGTAGCCTTATAGATGAAACCATTGCATCCTACATTATCTACGAATACCTTTATATTATATAGTCTTAATTTTGAAATACAATCAAGTAAATAAACAATACTTGCTAAAAATATAGAAAAAAACAACAATCAAACAATGCCTTCTCACAATGAACGTAGTAGTTGGTGATGAAATCCAACATCACATGATCAAAGTGAGAAGGTGCTCGGATATGAGTGGGTGGAAAAGTTACGTTGGAGCCCTGCTTAATAGACTTACACCTTGGTGCAAGATTCATCACGGTTTGACCCGTGGGTTACCCTCCAAGGAGCCAGAGTGAGTTTGACCAACGTCTCTTCCAAGTACAACGAAGACTTCCCTTCACCATCAACTTGTGTAAGGACCCTAAATATAATGGCTACTAAGGATGCCAACTTGCAGTTAGCCTCTGGGTGGGTACAATCCATAGTCAAGTTCAAATGTATGGGAATTATATCAAGTCTAAAATCCTTCAAGAGAACTAAGGACAAGTGGACCGGTAAAACTCCAGAGGACCCCGAATGGATTCAAGATTTACAAAGCTCCAAGACCAAATTAAGAGAGTTGAAACTTAAGAATAACCTTGAATATATGATCTGACTACTACGAACGGTTAAGCCTCGGAGGGATAATCTTTGTTTCTCTCTCAAACACGACCTCATGTGTAACCCTTGTGTGAGAGGGGGATCCCAGCTATGCTTATACGAAAATTGGATTTACTCTCCCTATCACAAGATTCTGAGTTTGTCTTGAATGCTTTGGAGAGTTATTCTCATAGACTATTCCAAAGTGCTAGTCCTAGTCTATTGTTGGTGTAAAGATCTTAAAAATAAAAAGTTTCTAGATTGATTTTAATTAGCCTTGATTTTAGTGGCTATTATTTACACAAAGGTGAATGTGAGTGAAACTAATGATGTTGTGGCTCGAATCCCAAAGAAGTAAAAGAATGATATGCAAACTTTCCCTTCAATCAACTTATATTTACGAGAAGGAGAAGAGTTTATTTCTTTCACTACTAAACACAAGAATGCAAAAAATCCATGCAATTTGTTTTCAACAAGAATCCAATTAAGTGTTAAATTGTAAAGAAATCATTTTTGAAATCCAAAAAAACAATGTAAAAAGTATCCCTTTGTTTGCCTGTAAATTTTAATTGAATGATTCATTTAATACTTTTCAAATATAATTCACTATTGTGACTCTAGAAAATGGGAAGCAAAATCACACAAAAAAAGGCACTCTCAAGAGATAATAAGAGACAGAAAAACAAACTATTGATTCAAAGAAAAACACCAAACACAAAAAAACACACTTAAGAAATCTTCTGGAAATAGATAAGAATCAATTAAATAGTAAATAGATCATTGAGTTTCCTTAAATCGATCAATTAAATCGAACAGATGAACAAAAAATAAGCAAAACAAACCCAAGTTTGAAGAAAAAGGGTTGATTTTGCTATAAGGAAATACAACACAAAACCCAATCAAATATTAAAAAAGTGAAAAGAAGCAAGTTGTAAGCCAAAAATAAGACATAAACTGATATAATAGGATCTGAGTTAAAGAGAAATACCAAAGAGCTACACCTAGGAAAAAGACAGTCAACAATTTTTCAAGGTAAGGAAAAATTGGTGCTCTGGTAATAGTAGTAGAAAAGAGCTACAATTCTCCCTAAAATGCTCTTGGGGAGCGTCGATCGGGCAATCATCGCTCTGAATCTAACTGGAGAGGGCACAGGTTCTAAGAAAAACTTTGGAAAAACCCAAAAAATTCAAAAATTTAGGAATTTCGATCAAAAGAATATGTAAGACAACTTTAGCAATGACAATAGATGTATGGATGGTTAAAATCAACAAATGGGATTTGAATATGGGCAAAAGGAAAAAAACAAAGAAAGGAAAGAAACCAAAACTGAATGTTTTGTTCCCTAGTGGAGTCGCCAATTTCAATTATGGAATAATTCCCCTATGGATAGGTGAATATCCTCTTGGATTCTAGACCTCAAATACCAAGAAAAAAAGATAAAAATGGACATTAACATCCCTTTGATATTTTTCTAACTAACCAAAAGAGAGAGAAGGAGAAAAATGTGATTGTACCTATTTCTGGTGTTTATCCTCGCTGCTTTGATGTGAGCTTGATGTCCAAACTATTTCACATAGCTTGATACCTACAAAACTATGGACAACAAAGAGACACAAGGAAACTCCTACTCTATCATATTGGATTAAGCAAATTCATCTAAAATAGAGAAGTATATGTAAGATACACAAACTAGAAGTATATGTAAGATACACAAGCTTAGATTTGAGCCAAACCAACTTGAATTATCTCTAGTTTTCCTTAGATAAAAGGGGGATTTATTCCCATGATTTTCTCAACCAATCAGTGCTCCTTCGAAATGGGAAACAAAGCATTGCAACGCTCCATGCTATATGGAAAGAGAGCGCTAGCGCTTCTTGCATATGAGCAAGGGAGCGTTGATATTCCAAAAATTTGTCAAGATGACCAATTCTCATAGAAAAAAACTTTGCTTCGTCTGTCAAATGATGTGTCTTCTCCTTCCAACATGTTCTAGATTATGTATCAAGTGTTTCCATGGTGTCGTTCGCAATATGACATATGCAGAAAGAAAATGCGGCATTTAGGACACTTGTGACAAAAGTGCGACATTTGTGACAATGAGAATGTGACATTATCGAAGTGAGGAATTTTGACGTGTAACAACAACTAAAACTTTATATTCAATGTTTCACATGTGGTCCCATTTATCTATTTTCATGTATCACCTTTGATTTCCAAGTTTATCCATGTATAGAAATATTCCCTACCCCTTTCTTTTCCTTTCATAATCCACAATTTACTTCTAGTTTGATTATATGATTGAGAAAAAATTCCATATGTACACAATACTTAATCATTTTTATGATTTGTTTTGTGCATGGATTCCTTGTGTGGTGCATATATTCTCTATTGTAAAAATATCCTTTTGTGCTCCACACAACCTATCTTCTACACAGGCCAACACTTAGTCATTTTTCCATTTCTTTCCATGTGCGGAGAACCTAATGCAAACCATTTTCTCCACACACCCATTCTCCCATACACTTCCCTCTACACTGATACTCCTGCACAACCCTTGTGCAGAGAACCCCTCACAACCTTATATCCACACTCTCCATACCTCTGTACTCGAACAACACCTTCACTTCCACACAACTTTCACTCCCTCACAATCTAACTTTCACACAACTAAAATTATAAAGGAATGATTTCTTTCTACCCCTACTCTACACTCAATAAAATATTTTATAAAATACAAAACATGGTTTATTCTTTTTTATGAAAAGAGGAAGAGGAAATTCATTTCATTACCTTTTAATTTTTCCAATACAATAGTAAGAATTCCTCCCTATTTAATAGAATCTTCTGAAATGTTTAATGCATTTAATTTGAAGGAAACAAAACCCCTGAAAGGCTTTGACCCCGAAGGGTTGTTCTCTAAACAATTTGCATCCATGTGATATAACAATATTTTCATAAGGATTGTTGAAGGAATTTGTGATAAGGACTTGAATACCCCAAGAAGGAGACACATATATGCCATGATTATTTGGTCACTGAGGTTAGTTCCAACACTCAGTGACAAAAAAAAGAGAAATGTCAAAGAGGTAAATATGCAACCAATTTCCAATCTTCTTCTACCCCCCATACATGTAGGAGTTCCTCCTCTGCACAAAATAAACAAGAATAAAATATAATCATAGAAGATAATAAAGGACATGATGAAGGAGATGATGAATACGACCCCCCTCATTCTAATATTGAAAGAACAAATTAAATATCAAAATATAAAAGAAAGAGAAGCTTAACAAAGAAGGATTCATAGAATTCATGAATCCCAAGGAATGAATCTGATATGGAAATAGATAGTGCCACTGTACTTGAATGGGTAGCACTATGAATTTATAAAAGCCAAAAAATTGCATAGGAGTTGGCCCAAGAGGGACCAACAATTTTCGAAGAGTAGTCTTTAGAATTACACAATGTCCAGTATCATAAAGAAGAGAAAACATTATAGATAGAAAATTTTTACATTAAAAATAAGAAAATAACTCAGAAATGGAATTTTGAGGTAGACACTTGAAGAATCGGACCCTCGAGACTCCTTACATTGCATATCACTACTGAATATGCTCTTGATCATTCTATCTCAGAGCAAGAGTTAGAAAATATTAGATTAAAAAGAAGAATAAGTGAACTCAAGGACACATTGAGACCCAAAACATTGGCTATTATTGCTCCAGATCAAGTGCCTCAGAGTAAATTAGGGACATTAACACGGGTACGATAAGGTGTCAAATTGTTGGGTGGAGTAAGATTGTATGTTGCAAAAAATATTAATAAGTGACTTAATGTTATTTCACAGGCATGGGAATTTAATTCAAGTTTGAGAAATTTGTCACAAAGAATCGCCAGCTTCACAGAATTTTTGAAAAGGGACTTGGAGCATGATGAAGATTTTTATAAAAATTCTTGAAGTACATTTATTTCATGGGTGTCTAGTTTAAGTGATTATCATATAAGTCAACAACAGTTTCCTTCAAACCATAGAATAAAACAATTAATAGTAGGTTGGTTGGAAATGATACAAATGTTATGAGATTCAAGTGCCACCTATACAAAGATTAATGACAAAATAAGTGATGCATTCCTAAAATATATTGAAATGTAAAAGACCTTGAAGGCCCACAACTTATAAGAGATTCTATTATTGTAACTAAAGAACAACTAGACATGGAATTTGCCATGATTAAAGATTCATGGGAAAGTTAGTTTGATGATCTCACTAAATTTCCAGAGGATGAAATTAAGTAATAACTTGTTACCTTTGTAAATAATAATGAAGACCACATAACATCAATTGAACAACTACATTTTGAATTTAAAGAAATCGAGGAATAGATATTCTTGTTCAGTTTTAAACACGACATCAAAATCCCACCAATGAAGGAATATATTGAAGAGTGGCTCAATAAATCATTGGAAAACATAGTTGACCCAAAATAACTAGCAAGAAGCAGTTATTCCAAAAAGTTTCAAAGCCGCAAGTATAATATGAAGACCCTAACACCTAAGCATCATATGCAAGAGAGAGAGAGAGATCCATCCATCTACCATTCCTCTGCTATTTTGTTAACGATATTATTTTGTTTGGTCCATGGAAGCCCCATCCCAGTTAATTTGGACAAATGCATTTCCTTTAATCATTTAAGTATCAATAACATTGTGTTTTTCAATACAAAAACACTTTATTTGAACTTGAACATCTATGAATAATTATTTTTTAATCTTGAAGAGAGATATTCTAGGAGTTCATAACATTTGTGATTTCAAACTTTTTATAAAGCAATGAGATAGTGTGTGTGTTGCTCATATGCATCTTATGATTTTAAATGAATGACATCATTTAAATATCTTTGATTTCTGGGCCATCTATCTTACTTTTTGTCTATGAGCCTTGCTTAAAAATTGTTTTTCTCATAACCTGAAAAAATGGATGTGATGGAATGGATGTAGTTGTTCTATTATTGCATGTGAGATTATTATCTTTCTATTACATGCTCAGTTATTTTATCACTTTGTCCCCTCACAGGTGTTGATTCTATGAATATATGAATCCATGTTTTGAGCAAGTGTATTGAATATTTGAGTGAGAGAGAGGAGTACCACCTCTATAAAAATGTATAGGGGATCTTGATAAGTATTTTAAGAAGACCCTAGGAGGTTGACTCTTATCCCTAACAGGAAAATAGATCAACGAGTCGCTAGTTGGATTCAATAATTGTATAATATGATCATCATCAACTCTTATTATAACATAACAGGCTCTTAAGTTTTCAGTATACCTCTCCCAAGTAACAATATCCTCATCCTTTAGATCAATCTCCCTCTAGAATATCCAATGTTGTTTCCATCTAGTTGTCCTATCCCATGTAGAAATATGCTTGAGTGTATAAAAACAATTGTCTCTTAGATCAAAAATAAATTATGGAGGCAAACTATGGAATCCCGTAATTTTGATTCATGGATCTAGCTCAATTTGAACTTTGCCTCCCTTTCCTACACACCACACTAGCCAATTCCCAAACATTAGAGAATTTGTAATAACCACTTTCCATATAATTGAGGTGTTGTGGATTCTCATAACATGATTTTTTACCCATTATTCCACTGTATCTAGAGATATGTACTTTTCCTTGATGACTTAAGCCAACAACCCAAAACCTAGATATAGTTGCCATACATTCTTTTTATCTAGTGCTTTTGAGAAAAGGAAGATATTCATTAACCCCCATCCTCCTTGAGCCTTTGGTATTTCTATTTTTTTCCAAGAAACTATAACAATTCCTTTTTTCCTAACTTCGTTGACTAAATAAACCTATAACATAGAGGCATGATTGTTTTCAACACTCCTTTGGGTATCCATGTGAGTGACATCCAATAAACTAGAATGGCTTCTAGAACTGCTCTCACCAAAACTAGTCCACACCCTCTAGATAGCCATCGATTAAGCATTTAGTTTTTTCTCCATGTTTTCTATCAACCATTTCCAATCCCCCTTGGTATACATATTATATTTTATTTGAAATCCTAAATATTTCAAGCAAACATCTAATTTAGCCACATTTAAGGGAAACAATTGGTTGATAAAATTTGTGTCCCTCTCGAAGATACCCTACAAGGTTATCATTGATTTTTCTATGTATATCTTCATGCCTATATCCATGCATAAAAGGTTAATGCTTTATTTAATATTATCAACCATTCTTCTAGATATTTCATAGAAAATAAGGCTATTGTCAACAAAGAGCAGGTGGGTGATAAAATAGGAGTTCCCAATATTTATCCCTTTGAAGCTTACATTCTCACTAGCCTCTTCTAGTGATATTCTCAGACCTTTTTCAATAACAAGAAAAAGGAGGGGGAATAATGGGAAACCATATCTAAGACCTCTTTCTATCCCAACTAAGGGAGACGTTGTACCATTTATAAATATAGAAAAAGAGACAAATTTGATACAATTCATTACCCAAGGAATTGAAAGAGGGCAAAACCCATATGAATAAGGATTAGCTTTATATAAAGCCATTTCACCCTATCATAATCTTTGGATAAATCCACTTTTAATTCCATAGATTTTAAGTTTATTATTTTAATATAAGGTAATAACTCTTTTGCAACCCCCACTTCCTCATGAATTTGCGTCCCCTCTAAAAATCTAAACTGTTCAGAAATGTTTTTTCAAGACAAGATCCCTTTTAACCTTCTAGCAAAACTATTTGATATGATTTTATAGATGCAATTACATAGTGATATTGGTTGGAAATTTTCAAATATATTAGGATTATCAGTATTGGGAACCAAGGCTATCAATGTTTTGTCGAAAGGTGCCAGAGTTTTTCCACTGGTTCTTGATGATTCAACCACCTTCGTTAAATCATCTTTAATAAAATCATAACACCCCACGAATAATTGCAATGGTAGCCCTTATGTTCTTGGGATTTTATCCTTTTTAAATCTTTGAAGTATCATATGTAACTCCCCCTTACCTACTTCCTCCATTATTGCTTGATTTTCACCTAGATGAACAAATATTGGGAATGAATTAGACAATATAATTACCTCGACTATTATAGCTCAGTTGTCAACTGTAAATAACGATTTGAAGTAGTTAACACCTTCTTCTGCCATATTATTAAAATTTGTCATCCATGATCCATCTTCCTTCTCAATATTCCATGTAGATTTTATGTTTTTCCTATAGTTCACATATATGTGAAAAGAATGTGTTTTCTTTGCCCATATGGAGCCAAATAGCCCTACTTTTTAGTATTCATTATTTCTCTTTGTCTAGAAGGATTAGTTTCTTTTTGTATTCTAGATTTTTTATTTCTAGTTTATGATTCTATGAATTACAACCGAAGCCCTCATTATCATAGTAATATGATAGAGTTTCCTCCACCTCCTTGAGAGTTCTATTATCCCTCTATTTTTTTTTCTTTTGACCATATCATTGTAGCCTTCTTTTCCCTCTTTAAATTCCAATGAAATGGAATAGGGGCCAATTCTCTTAAAGAAGCATCAAAATATTCATAAACTTATTTTCTCTTGCTCACAAATTCTTCTTCTTTTAACCATTTTAGATTCATATTGAACATATTAGCTAGTTTTCCTTGAATTGGAGCCACTTCCAATAGAACTAGATAATGATTCAAGTCCCCCCTAGTGGAAACACATTGACGAATTCTTATGGATTCTTCAAAGAAATATTTTGACATTAAAAAACAATCCAATATTTTTGCAATGAGAGCCTCTCCTATACTCTCATTTCTCCAATTATGAGTTAATTTTGCAAGTTTGATTTCCAATAATCCTACCTCCTCCAATTTGTTTATAAAATAACTAGATAAGTAGTCAACATAAGCAGTTGGTCCATTTTACACCCACCACTCCCCATTCCTAGGGGTAACTAGAGGATATCATGTCTCATGGCCCGCAATGGAGACAATGATCCCAACCATGATGATGATCAACATGTCCACATATAGAAAGACAACATCCCCCCTAATATTTCCTCTTACAACTATAGATTAACCAAGCGCATCACATTCATACAATTCAATGTATGGGAGATGGTAATCCTACATCACCATGAGGTATGTTAGTCCTTATTTCATGCAAATTGTTTTGATTAATTTACTGGGCATGTGGATGACGATCATTGGTTGAATTTGGATAATGGATCACTGGTTTGGGAAGTTATGTTTGTTATCTTGTTTTACCTTGGTGGTAAGCTTCTATGCCCTAGTCTCATGATCTCACTGCCTAGGTAAAAGGGGTACTACCGGGGGGCCCTCACAAGGGTAACGTTTTGTTCCCCTCCATACTTAACACTTTCCAGATCTGAGCCTCTCAAAATGTACTGAAATTCAGTAATAGGTCATGGTGCATTCTCTCATAAGAAGAAGGGGATGAAGGCCTATAGGTTGATGCAACTGCTATATATGTTATGTAAAAAATGATAAATTCCACCTATAAAAGACACATACTAGCTTGAGCTCTACCCCCTCTAATGGTAATCACCCCTTGTCCTAATGCATTGAATGCACACTTATGACAAGAGTCTAGCTCAATAAGAAAATGAAAGAATAAAACATCAAAACCTATAAAGGGGACTTGCAAAATAATGAATGGGTATGAAAAGGAAATCAAGGGTTTTAGAATGGAAAAATTATCGAGAAAAGGCTATCTCAAGAAGAAAGCGCTCCCTCTACAGAGGCATTCATAGACATGGATTTAATGACACCATAATCCATGAAGTAAGTCCATATTCATACCACTATCACATTTACACGTGAAGGGTTTATTTCTTTCATTGTTTCCATCGGGACCTATCCCTATGACTAAGTATTTTCTTTCACTTTCTTGGTTGGCACACCTAATAGGGTTGAATGAAGGCCCTCCCATATTTAAACTTCCCAACACACATGAAGTCTTGGGTCGGTGTTGTTGTATTCTTTTCGCCACTTGAATGAGCAAAAGAGGGACACTTGCAAGTCTAGTTGGGCCTGCTAGACAGGACATAGGTTAGTGTATGAATCAAATGACTCAATCAAATGAAATAAACAAACAACTAAGCTAATAATAACTAAATACACAAAACTAAAATTCATAAGGAAATTAGAACCAAAATCAATCAAACCATTGACCAATATTCATGCCACCAATGTAGAAATTGTATTAGTGGGAAAACACCAAAGATAAAGGGGGACTTATGGATCCCCTGTTCCTCCAAGGGAGGGTTCTTGAGTCCCCTATGTGAGAGATATTCTTACAAATGGCAAACTAGAAAGTAAATGGTGAAGAAAGCCAAGCTTATTCCCTCAAGAGGTGAGGTGAATAGCTTAATGAGTTGTTTCTAGTATGCTCCTTGAAGAAAAGGGGTTTCTTGAAGGAGAATAGAGGTAGCATAATAATACAATGAGATTCTTGAATTCATAGTGCACCCATGGCCTCTTTTTATAGAAACTATTTAAGGCATTATCCAACCGGTATTTAGTGTGAACAAGGGGCCCTTTAGGGCACCCTTGGGTCCTTGACTAGCCCCCCATGCAGATTCAACTTGGATTTGAGGGTCAAATCAAATTGGGAGATGAACCAAAAGTGGGTGAGGGGCCGACAAGAACCATAAATGCGTCGTTCAAAGGAGTGCACGGCTTTTGTCATACACAGTTATGCATCTAGCGCATGTGTGCTCTTTTGTATTCTTTGGCCTGCACACATACGCATGCTTCCTGTAGTGTTTCTGCACATGTCAATTTTAAAACATGAAGGTTAAAACAAGTGTTGTGTTCAAGGGCGACTGTAAGAGTTGTTTGTAAAAATTCTCAAAAAAATTGACCCACTTCCTTCAATTTTTACCCCATCTAGATAGATTGGTACCTCTTTTATTTTAACGAGATCGAGGAGGATAAAACATGCTCGATATAACTCACCTTTATTAAGTCCCTATTCCTTTGTTTAATGAACTGGAAGAAGTAAGGGTTCATTATACGATGGTTTGTCCCAGTCAGGATTTGTCCCACAGTTGAGTGTATGTGTGTAGTAGGGTTATGCATTCTGTGATGCACAAGTGTCCTAATAGGGTTCTGTGGAATATGAGGAGTTGTGGGTTGAAGAGGTATACTAGGAGTAACGGTCAAGTTACTTTGCATATGACCATGCAACACAATTTCAGTGTTAGTTTGAACTGGTATTGACATGGAAGTAGGATTTAATACTTGTTCGATGGGATGATCAATAGTCTGGCCTAACGGCCCTGCCTCAACACTAGTAGAGGAAAGAGGGTCAAAAGGTGGTTGACTAAAATTGAATTTTTCATAAAGGTCACATCCTGATGGAGTTATCCATATGGAACGAACAAGAGTTTGTTGCGGACTGACCATGTCAGCAGAACGAACATGAGTCATGTACTCATCATTAAAATTCGGTTGTGTGGATTCCATATTTGTCTCTGTTTATGGCCTTGATGGAAAGCGAGGATAATATTCTTCTATAACGTTACCATAGGAGTCTAAACAGACAAGGAGTGGCTCGATAGGATCTTGCAAGGATGGGTTAATATGAAGGGTAACTTCCTCAACCATGACCAAAGATCTTTCAAGATTTGTTAACAAAGGAGTAGCAACACTCCCAATGTTTGAATGGTTCTCAACCTCTTCATGATAAATGTCTTTGGGTGAGTTAGGAGGTAATGGATCATAGTATTCTGGAGGAAACCCTTTCATCCTACATTAATATGAATACCTTTATCGTCTACAGTCTCAATTTTGAAAGACAATCAAGTAAATAAACAACACTCACTAAAAATATAGAAAAAACCAACAAGAAACAATGCCTTCTCTCAATGAACTTACTAGTAGGTGATGAAAACCAACATTGCATGATCAAAGTGATAAGGGGCTAGGATATGAGCCAATGGAACAATTACGTTGGCGACCTACTTAACGGACTTACACCTTGGTGCAAGCTTCCTCACGGTTTGACTCACGGGTTAATCTTCAAGGAGCTCGAGTGAGTTTGACTAATGTCTATTCCATGTACAATGAATACTTCCCTTCACTGTCACCTCGTGTAAGGACCCTAAAGATAACGGATACTAAGGACACCAACTCACAGTCAACCTTTGGGCAGGTAAATTCGACACTCGACTTTGAACATATGGGCATGATATCAAGTATGGAATCCTTCAAGAGAATTGAGAACATGTTGACCAATAAAATTCCAGAGGACCCCAAATAGATTCAAGATTCATGAAGCTCCAAGAACAAATGAAGACAGTTGAACCTCAAGAAGTACCCCCAATATGCAATCTGACTACTATGAATGGTTAAGCCTCAGAGGGATAATATTTATTCCTCTCTTGAACGCGACCTCGTGCGTAACCCCTGTGTGAGAGGGGGATCCCAGCTATGCTTATATGAAAATTGGATTTACTCTCCCTATCGAAATATTATGAGCTTGTCTTGAATGATTTGGAGAGTTATTCTCACAACCTATTCCAAAGAGCTAGTCCTAGTCTATTGTTGGTGTAAATATCTTAAAAAAAAATAGTTTCTAGATTGATTTTAATTAGCATTGATTTTAGTGGATGTTGTTTACACAAAGGTGAATGAGAGTGAAACTAATGATGTTGTGACTCAAATCCCAAAGAAGTAAAAGAATGATATGAAAAATTTCCTTTCAATGAACTTCTATTTACGGGAAGGAGAAGAGTTTCTTTCTTTCACCACCAAACACAAGAATGAAAAAGTTTCACGCAATTTGTTTTCAACAAGAATCCAATTAAGTGCCAAATTGTAAAGAAATCCTTTCTGAAATCCAAAAACCCCATGCAAAAATTATCTGTTTGTTTGATTGTAAATTTGAATTGAATGATTTGTTTAACACTTTTAAAAGAGACTTCACTATTGTGACTCTGGAAAATGGGAAGAAAAATTACACAAACAAAAGGCACTCTCAACAGTCAATAAGAGACAGAAAAATAAACTATCGATTCAAAGAAAAAAATCAAATACAACAAAACACACTTAAGAAATCTTTTGGAAATGTATAAAGGTTAGAGATGAATTAAACAGTAAAGAGATCACGGAGTTTCCTTATAACAATCTTTAATCAATGAGATGAACGAAAAAGCAGCAAAATGAACCCAAGTTTGAAGAAAAAGTGTTGATTTTGCGACAAGGAAATACAACACAAAACCCTATCAAAGATTAAAAAGGTGAAAAGAAGCAAGTTGTAATCCAAACAAAAGACATAAACTGATAGAACATGATCTGAGTTAGAGAGAAATACCAAAGAAATACACCCAGAAAAAATACACTCAACAAATTTTCAAGGCAAGGAAAAATCATTGCTATGGTAATAACAACATCATAGCGCTACAATTCTCCCTAACACGCTCTGGGGGAGAGCCTATTGGGTAATCAACGCTCTGAGTGTAATTGGAGAAGGCGCGGGTTCTGAGAAAAAGTTGGGGAAAACCTAGAAAATTCAAAAAATCAGGAAGTTCGATTAAAAGACTCTGTAAGACAACTTTAGCAACGAAAACAAATGTATGGATGGATAAAATTAGAAAATGGGATCTGAAGATGGAAAAAATGCAAAGAAAAACCAAGGAAAGAAACCAAAACTAAAATCTTTGTTCGCCAGTGGCGTTGCCAATTTATGTTATGGAATAATTCCCTGCGAATAGGTTAATATCCCCTTGGATTCTAGACCCCTAATAATACCAAGACAAAAAGATACAAATGGACATTAACATCCCTTTGAGATTTGTCTAACTAGACAAAAGAGAGAGAAGGAGAAAAAGGTGATCGTACCTATTTCCGATGTTTTTCCTCGTTGCTCCGATGTGATCTTGATGTCTAGACTCTTTCACATAGCTTGATACATGAAAAACTATGGACACCAAAGAGACCCAAGGAAACTCCTACTCTAGCATATTGGATTAAACAAATTAATCTAAAATAGACAAGTATATGTAAGATACACAAACTAGAAGGGAATAGGCCAATTATATTTATGAGAACTTGAAAGAGACACTTACAATCATGGATGGTGTTGCAACATTTTCTCCAAATCCTCCTCATCCAACCCCTTGCTCGAAATATCCACGATCAGAATGAAAATAATTTTGTTGATTATTTTCCTCCTTTTTCACCATGAGAATGCCTCCCTTTATAGGCTCTGAGAGGCATAACCACCTTGGTTATATTTGGTATACATTGAGGATATGACTCCATCAGTTGTGGAATCTCCCTTGGATGCAACCTAAAGCTTAGATTCAAGCCAAACCAACTCGAATCATCTCTAGTTGTCCTTAGAGAAAAGGGGGATTTATTCCCATGATTTTCTCAACCAATTGACGCTCCTTCAAAACGATCAATAGAGAACTGCAACGCTCCCTGCTAGATGGACAAAAAGTGCTAGTTCTCCCTGTATATGAGTAGGGGAGCATTGATATTCCAAACATTTGTCAAGATGACCAATTCTCATAGAAAAAAACTTTGTTTCATCTGTCAAATGATGTGGCTTCTCCTTCCAACATGTTCTAGATGATGTATCAAGTGTTTCCATGATTTCGTTCACAATGCGACATATGCAGAAAAAAAATGCAACATTTACGACACTTGTGACAAAAATGCGACACTCGTGACAATGAGAATGTGAAATTATCGACGTGAGGAATTTTGATGTGTAACAGATATCCCCCAAAAGTTGGAAGTCAGAAGATGAAAGATAATGACCGAAACACTTTGTAGATTTTTTGAAGCAAGTGTATGGAGTCCTAGAACTTTGTAGAAGCTACAAAAAACCATCAAACAATTGTTATCATGTGTTTCAAACCCAAGGTAGGCATACCTATGCTTGGGTAATAAATGTCTTAAGGTATGGCCGCCAAAAAATGCATTGCAGATCCATGATATTGACTAAGGGTATGGCCACCAATGATACAATGCAGATCCATACTTATATGACATGGATTGATCGTAGCCATGCAAAATACATAGTGGAGATACGAGATGATAAGACATAGCCAAAGACCAATACAATATGGATCTATGTGACAACATAAGTATATTAGTATCTTCAAATGATCTCCTTCGCAACTTGGGTAAAGGGGAGGACAAAGTGAATGCTAAACCCAGGGTCTCCGTCCCAAGTCCGATGTCATATGAATCTAGCCATGTGAATAAATGAGTTGATTTTGAACATGGTAGAAACCACTTGACTATGGGTCATTGATGTATATTGTTAACAAGCACGAGGGATATCACCAATGATGTCAATGATTCCCAAGGTATCCTAGTACATTCCAACGAATGTGAATAAATGAGTTGAGGTCAAACATTCGTGGATTCATCCAATTAGAGGTCAATGATGTAAACCCAATGTTGTAAGCGATGAGGAATTCCATTGAGGCATGCAGGTCCCAAGGTGCTAAGTAGTTTCTAAGTCTGATTCTCAGATGATGTGTTGAAGTCAACAAGAAAATACTCGTCGAAGGAGGGCCCTGATGTATCCCCCATCATCGACATGAAAATGACATAGAAAAGTGATGAGATATAGTTAATTAATCATAGACTGACATGGGTATGGAAACTAGAAATTTGTGATGGTTGAATCTCAAGGTAGATACTTCCCTTGAACATTGAGGCACAACATGAGACTTGGAATCATAAACGCAGAGTGGAACAAAACATAATGCAGTGGGTGTCGTGACATTATTCAAATGAATCAAAGTAGTGGAAAGAATCATAGGATTGGTTCAGTGTATAGGTTTAGTAGATTATCCAAGTGTTTAGGATGAAGGTTAATACAAGTGACATGTTCAAAGGCGACTACAAGAGTTGTTTGTAAAAATTCTCAAAAAATTTGACCCACTTCCTTCAATTTTTCCCCCATCCAGATAGATGAGTACCTATTTTTATTTTAATGAGCTCGTGGAGGATAACACATGCTTGATATAACTCACTTTCAGTTAGTACCTCTTCCTTTATTTAACAAATTGGAAGAAGTACGGGTTCATTAAACAATGGTTTCCCCCTAGTCGGTATTTGTCCCGCAGTTGAGTGTATGTGTGTGGCAGGGTTCTGCATTCCGTGATGCACATGTGTCCCAATAGGAATTTTTGGAATATCAGGAGTTGTGGGTTGAAGAGTTATACTAGGAGTAATGTTCAAGGTACCTTGCATATGACTAGGAAACATGATTTCGATGTTACTTTGAACTGGTACTAACGTGGCAGTAGGATTTACTACTTGTTCGATGGGATGGTCAATAGTCTGACTTGACGATCCTTCCTTGGCACTAGTAGAGGCAAGAGGGTCAAAAGGTGGTCAACTGAAATTGAATTTTTCATAAAGGTAATGTCTCGATGGAGTTCTCCATATGGAACAAACAAGATTTTGTTGCGGATTGACGATGTTAGTAGAACGAACAAGATTCATGTACTCGTCATTAAAATTCAGTTGTGTGGATTCCATATGTGTCTCAGTATATGGCCTTGATGGAAAGCATGGATAATATTCTTATATAACTCTATCAAAGGAGTCCAAACAGACAAGGAGTGGCTCGAGAGGATCTTTCAAATCTGGGTTAATAGGGAGGGTACCTTCCTCAACTGTGACCAAATCTCTTTCAAGATTTGTTAACAAAGGAGTAGCAACACTCCCAACGTCTGAATGGTTTTCAACCTCTTCACAATAAATGTCATCAGGTGTGTTAGGAGGTAAGGGTTCATAGCCTTATAGAGGAAACCCTTTCATCCTACATGATCTACAAATACCTTTATATTATATAGTCTTAATTTTGAAAGACAATCAATTAAATAAACAACACTCGCTAAAAATCTATAAAAAAACAACAAGCAAACAATGCCTTCTCTCAATGAACATAGTAGTTGGTGATGAAATCCAACATCACATGATCAAAGTGAGAAGGAGCTCGAATATGAGTGGGTGGAAAAGTTACGTTGGAGCCCTGCTTAATGGACTTACACCTTGGTGCAAAATTCATCACTGTTTGACCCGAGGGTTACCCTCCAAGGAGCCAGAGTGAGTTTGACCAACGTCTCTTCCAGGTACAACGAAGACTTCCCTTCACCATCACCTTGTGTAAGGACCCTAAATATAATGGCTACTAAGGATACCAACTTACAGTCAGCCTCTGGGTGGGTACAATCAATAATCGATTTCAAATGTATGGGAAGGATATCAAGTCTGAAATCCTTCAAGAGAACTAAGGAAAAGTGGACCGGTAAAACTTTAGAGGACCCCGAATGGATTCGGGATTTACAAAGCTCCGAGACCAAATTAAGACAGCTGAAACTCAAGAATAACCTTGAATATACGATCTGACTACTATGAATGGTTAAGCCTCGGAGGGATAATCTCTTTTTCTCTCTCGAACGTGACCTCGTGCGTAACCCATGTGTGAGAGGGGGATCCTAGCTATGCTTATACAAAAATTGGATTTTCTCTCCCTATCACAAGATTCTGAGTTTGCCTTGAATGCTTTGGAGATTTATTCTCATAGACTATTCCAAAGTTCTAGTCCTAGTCTATTGTTGGTGTAAAGATCTTAAAAATAAAAAAATTCTAGATTGATTTTAATTAGCCTTGATTTTAGTGGCTATTCTTTACACAAAGGTGAATGTGAGTGAAACTAATGATGTTGTGGATCGAATCCCAAAGAAGTAAAAGAATGATATGCAAACTTTCCTTTCGATCAACTTATATTTACAGGAAGGAGAAGAGTTTCTTTCTTTCACTACTAAACAAAAGAATGCAAAAAAATCACGCAATTTGTTTTCAACAAGAATCCAATTAAGTGCTAAATTGTAAAGAAATCATTTTTAAAATCCAAAAAAACAATGTAAAAAGTATCCCTTTGTTTGCTTGTAAATTTTAATTGAATGATTCGTTTAATACTTTTCAAATATAATTCACTATTGTGACTCTGGAAAATGGGAAGCAAAATCACACAAAAAAGGCACTCTCAACAGCTAATAGGAGACAAAAAAACAAACTATTGATTCAAAGAAAAACACCAAACACAAGAAAACACACTGAAGAAATCTTCTGGAAATAGATAAGATCAGAGATCAATTAAATAGTAAATAGATCACTGAGTTTCCTTATAAAAATCTTTAATCGATCAGATGAACGAAAAAGAAGCAAAACAAACCCAAGTTTGAAGAAAAACGGTTGATTTTGTGACAAGGAAATACAACACAAAACCCAATCAAATATTAAAAAAATGAAAAGAAGCAAGTTGTAAGCCAAAAATAAGACATAAACTAATAGAATAGGATCCGATTTAGAGAGAAATACCAAAGAACTACACCTAGGAAAAAGACAGTCAACAATTTTTCAAGGCAAGGAAAAATTGGCGCTTTGGTAATAATAGTAGCAAAGCGCTACAACGCTCCCTAAAACGCTCTTGGGGAGCATCGATCAGGAAATCATCGCTCTAAATGTAACTGGAGAGGGCACATGTTCTAAGAAAAACTTTGGAAAACCCCAAAAAATTCAAAAATTCAGGAAGTTCGATCAAAAGAATCTATAAGACAACTTTAGCAATGACAACAGATGTATGGATGGTTAAAATCAACAAATGGGATCTGAATATGGGCAAAAGGAAAAAACAAAGCAAGGAAAGAAACCAAAACTGAAAGCTTTGTTCCCTAGTGGAGTCGCCAATTTCAATTATGGAATAATTCCCCTGCGGACAGGTGAATATCTGCTTGGATTCTAGACCCCGAATACCAAGACAACAAGATACAAATGGACATTAACATCCCTTTGAGATTTGTCTAACAGGCCAAAGGAGAGAGAAGGAGAAAAAGGTGTTTGTACCTATTTCTGGTGTTTGTCCTCGTTGCTTCGATGTGAGCTTGATGTCCAAACTATTTCACATAGCTTGATACCTGCAAAACTACGAACAACAAAGAGACACAAGGAAACTCCTACTCTAGCATATTGGATTAAACAAATTCATCTAAAATAGAGAAGTATATGTAAGATACACAAACTTCCCTCTACACTTCCCTCTACACTGATACTCTTGCACAACCCTTGTGCAGAGAACCCCTCACAACCTTATATCCACACTCCCCATACCTCTACACTTGAACAACACCTTCACTTCCACACAACTTTCACTCCCTCAAAACCTAACTTTCACACAACTAAAATTATAAAGGAATGATCTCTTTCTACCCCTATTCTACACAATAAAATATTTTATAAAATACAAAACATTGTTTATTCTTTTTTAT
>ML818667.1:166266-177921 GCA_009831015.1 Picea engelmannii | reverse complement strand
AAAATGACTGGTATTGTGTAGTACCGTTTTCTAATTCGAGGGTTTATTTCATGGCTTTTGTTAACAACATTATAGATCAAAGTTGCAAAAGATTGTAATTTTAATCCCCCAAAAAAGTATCATTAATGACACCACTTTCTGGAACAAAGAGTAAAACCACTAATAAATGTGGGCTCTAAAAAAATGAGAACTCTAGAAGATTATTGTCATATTGGTAATTACGATTCAATAATATGAAACATAACACATTATATAAAAAAATGTGCATAATAGTAATAGTAACAAGAATTTACTTGACTTTATAATGGAACATTTTATGTGTTGTCAGGTAATGGTAGGAAATGTTAGTGATATCTGTAATGGGGTAAAGGATTGCTTAGTGGATTTGGATAACCATATGATTTTATAAAAATTAGATGTTATGTCCAAGATTTATAAGAGTCAATTTTCTAAGCAGTAAGTTTTAAATTCGGAATATAAAATTTAAGTTTAAACAAGTAAACCTTCTCTAAGTTGGAGCTTTAAAAAGATGATGGAAAAAGGCGTGGAAGGGTCAAATGGGAAATACTCTTAAATCACAAAGTAAATAATGATTTTGAAATTTCATATTCACCTTAAATTCATTTTCTATTTGGTACTAAATCACTCATTGTTTCTTATCACCATTCCATGCATACACGAGATTTTCTATTCTTTATGTAAGTTTTATTAGTGATAGAAATAATTGAAAATGTTTACATTTACAAATTTTAAAAGAGTGGTGTAAGCAGCTTACAACCATGACCTTAAAATCTCATAATTTTGCTAACAAATACCTTAAAATCAACTCCGAATAAAAAATTTGTGCTAGTAGCACCTTTTTTGGGGGGGGAGGGGGTCAAATTTACCAACTTTTACAACCATAACCTTAACAATTTCATAATGTTACCAACAAAAACCTTAAAATCAACCCCCAAATCGAAAAATGGTGCTAACCTTTTTTTAAGGTTAAAATTACAACTTCTCAGATACCATGGACTTAAGCACTGGTTCCATTACAATAAAATCTTAAAGTCAGTCTCTGAATTGAAAAGTGGTGCTCCCAGTAACACTACCCTTTTTTTCAACACTAAAATTACTATTTTTTTTAAAATCATGACCTTAACAATTGATACATTTGTAACCAACATCTGAAAATCAATCCAAAATTGAAAAGAGGTCTTATTAGTAGCATTTTCTTTCCAGGTTTAAAATTGAAACATTTTTTAACCATAACTTAAATCTCCGATATTATTGAAAACAAAAATCATAAAATGAAAAAAAATAAAGAGAAAAAAGAAAAATCCAAAAATGAGGAGAAAAATATTTTTTTTCCAAATTAAAAAAAAACAACAACAAAAAAACACAACTTTAAAAAAAAAATAGAGATTAAAGGAAAAAAACAATAGAAAGAAAAAATGCTCCTCACTCTCCTTTTAAATTTAAAAAGAAAAAAAAAAATACCATACTCATGTTGGAAGGAAGTCAACGAAGAAATATTTATAGGGCTCTTACATATATCAACTTATTTTCAAAGATCCCCCTCTCTTTTTGTTTTGAAATCTTCAAATTCATTCTCAGGGTTGGGACACTCAATTAGTGTTGAGTGTCATCTCCTTCTAAATGCCTCTTAATTAATATGGGATTATCCAATTCTTAAAGATCCACCCTCAAAATTTCACCATGGGCAGGCTCTCCCCACTTATAGGTGGACACATGAAAATGGATTTCATGTTCTTACCTATATCTCCTCCTAGTCTCATAAGTTTCCTTTCTATTGAGAAGGTTGGAAACAACCCGTAGCCTTACTTTGGTCCTCCTCCCCGTTTGGTCTCTAATTTCCTGAGAGGGTGACACATTGATATGGGGTTCTCATAAGGGTAAGCAAACAATTAAGTTATTACTTGATTTCCTTTAAAGAACATCTCATCCAATCTCTTGAAATTTAGTGGACAAAAAATATGGTTCAATTGCTTAGTCCCTAAAGGACTTATTCTTTTGGACTCTAGCTCATTGAATCTCTTGACAGTAGAAAAATTGGCAATTTAAGACAAAAAAACTTATGTTGCTCAAAATCTGTCAAATGTAATTCATACATAGAATCTTCTAAATATATATTTTTCAATGCTCTTTCACTATTTATCTATGAAATTTATTTCTTTATAAATTGAATATGTTTCCTCCCTCCATCCAAACTCTTGGCCCACATAGTTCCAACACTAATATCAATCCTATTCTTACCCTCACAAGAAGAACAAACCCCTCAAAACATTATGGGATATCCCACGATTCCTTTGTGGAAACTATAACTTTGTAGGGTTCTAGAATATTTATGACAAATCTACAAACCCCAAAGCTCATAGTATGGAGGTTTCACAACATGACATATTATTTTCAATGATTCTTTCGATTTAATATCACTATGTGTGCCATTTTTTTTCCTTCGCATTTCAAGTGAACACTTTACATGAAAAACATAGGCTAAAACCCCAAGTTCGTAAATCATCCAACTTGAATTTAATCATGGTCACTATCATGGAAAATTTCCAAGGGAAGAAGGGAAGAAATAGAATGAGATTTTGAACCAAAAAGATCAAAATTGGATGGTAATGTAGGGCTGAACATATTAGTCTCCACTCATGACTAGAGAAGATGTCTAGGTTTGGAATGATAAAAGAATTTCAATCTTGAATCCTCTAAGTGATGACATCGATACATGGGTTCACTCCTAAGGTAAACATACTCTATTTTCTTACAAAGCGTCTGGGGGGAGTCTAGTCTCCCCAGTATTTCGTGGAATCATTCTCAATCCAGAAGCACATAGAAAATAAAAGTTCACTTACAATATATTATACCCATAAACCATTTCACATATTCCCTCAATGCTCTACAAAGGGATTCTAATGCTTAAGGAAGTTCCTTGCAACAAACTTAATATCATAGAAGACTCCCACATATTCATATCTTAAATCCYCAAAATGRTAGGACTCCAATGTCAAAATTGTTATGAACTCAATACACAATAAAACACGATAACCTTTCCCCCAAGGTTTGGTGAATCATTCTCAATCCAGAAGGGAATATAATAAAAATGTTTGACTGAATATCAAGATATCCAAAAATCATTTTGCATAAGTCTTAATGGTCTACCAAGGGATTCTAATGTTGAAGGAAGTTCTTTGCGATGAAGTTATCTTCATAGTCAACTCTCACATGGTCATATCTCAACACCGTCACACATAACAACCTCCATCGTAAAAAGTGTTATGAACTTGATACACAATAAAGTATGATAACCTCACATATTATACACAATACCCACCAAATATTGACATGGATCACAAATTCCAAAATTACTATTATGATGCATTACACAAATAAATCCCTAAATACTAGAAGAAGAAATCCTAAATAAACCAAACACATAAAAAGAAAATATAAGTTGATGTGTGCAATCAAAACTATTTAATTCCTTTCCCACCACTGTGTAAACCCTTGCCTTGGCCTACCACCAACATGACGTAGTATTGTACATATACATTTAACTCTTTATATACCACATTTAAGTCCTCACATTGTGCACCCCTTCCAAAAACTTTGTCCAAAAACGTTTTGTAGTTAAAGGATCACATATGATGAAATGAAGTAATAAGATTTTGCTAGGATTTTGCTCTCATGCTACCACCTATTGATCAGACGTCCATCCATATTCAATTCCTATTAGCATCAAACTTTGATTTTTTGATATCACATAGTTTATTTTCCTTTGATTATGTGCATTGTTGTAACTTTCTAATCATTGTACAAGTCAATCTTTGCTTAGTCCTTTGATTATGTGCACGGTTGTAACTTTCTAATCATTATCTTTGCTTATACGTATCATAGAATGGCTTCCCAATGCCACATCCCATGAATGTCATTGACTCTACAATCCCCTCTTGCCATTCCAATCAAAAAGGTTTGCGTTGAAACCACCAGTTATTTGCTTTTGACTTCTTCCGAAAACGCTGCATCATTTGGTTCTCTTCCTCTTTTCCTCACTTTATTTTCTTCCACATTTTACTTCACAATTCCAAAAGAATCACGAGGGTATTTCGGAAGCGTGGAAGAAATCACCAGTTATTTGCTTTTGACTTTTTCGTATGATCATTTATATACAAGAATATAGACATTTATATTCGAATAAAAAGTTAAAAACGTTGTAATACGACGTTGGTCTTTACTGCAGAAAATTATATTAAAAAAATAAAAAATTATATAAAACTTCAAAATTCAAAAAACTAGCTTTGGATTATTTCTGAAAAGCCAACTTCATTTTTACAAATCAAGCCATATAAAACAACAGAGTTTATTGACAACAAGGAAGAAACAAAATGAAACTTTTTATTTCTATTATGGTGATATCTCGGGTTATACGATTAGTTTGCAGTTGTAAATATAGAATCCGATGCATGTTTATTTAGTTTGAAATGCAGCCAGATTCATGTTTCTCTTTGGACTAAAAGGCCCATTTTATTCTGAATTTCCATGAAACTTCAATAGCGCCATTGTTGTCGGCCTTTTTTTTTCCAACGAGAAATTAACTCGATTTATATTAGAGATATAAATCATTTACATCACAAGCAGCCATTACAATTCGTCCCGGAGACCCAGCCGGATTTGACCTCAAGACCTCCTCCCAACACTTGGAGAAAGGTACTTGTCATTACCAACCGCGCTGTCTCACGAGACTCCATTGTTGTCGGCCTTACACTAGACGACACGAGTTTTTCTTCCAAATTTTGCTTGAAGATTATGATGAAAACTTTATGTGCCATATGGTTCACAAAATAAATTTCAATTTCAAGCAATCCACCATCGGTTATATTGTTCATAATGAAATTTCTATCGATCCAGTCTCACTTATATTTTTCATAATGAAATTTCCAAAAATCCATCTAACAAATCTCTTAATACCTAGTTTAGAGTAAATAGTGCACTAATACTTAGTTTAGAGTAAATAGTGCACTAATATAAATTGTCCTGATTTGATACCTAAACATGATTTGATACCAAAACAAAATACGAGGAAGTATATATAACTTATATAAAACTAGTCCAACCACTTTGTTGGGATTTGGTGACAACGAATTTTTCTATGGAAGGATTTGGATCTTATTATTCTGCGTTGGTTACAACCAAATAAACCAAGTTAGAATATGGATAGGGATTGCATTTAATAATTAATGTCTTGTAAATGTATATAAATACATATAAGCCCGTAGACGCAAAAGCGAGAGAGACAGAGTGAGAACTTGCTAGTGTGTTGTAATCTCCATGATCTGAACAATAAGGCAATCGATGCCTATGCTTGGTGGACGTAGCCCAACGTTTGGGTGAACCATGTGAAATCTTTTTGTTTCTTATGTGTGTGATTGTTAATTATCATATGTGAATTGTGTTTTCCGCATTTACAATTCTAACAAGTGGTATCGGAGCTAGTTGGAGAAGGGGGACGTCAAATTTCGGAGGAGCAACAACATCTGTGTGAGGTGCGTCGATTTCTACATTGCCGCATGTCCCTCCTCTCGAAGGGTGCGAAGTCTTATTACTCAGACTTACGTTCATGCAAAAAAAACTGAAATCGCCGCGATTAAGAGTTGAGAAACAATGCATAGATCTTTGAAGATTGTCGCACTCCAAGTGTATCGTGAGATGCGGACTAGCCCACTCCAATAGAAGCGTGAGGTGCTGAGCGACTTCCTTTAAATAAAAAATTCACAATCTCCTTTAAATTTATTCGCATGGTAAATTTAAAGAATTAAATATACTCTCCTAGAAAATTTATTGGCATGGTAAAAATCACGATCTCCTTTGGTATTCGCATTGTCATGCTCTTTTTTGAAAAGTTTAAAGAATTTATGGTATATTATAAAACGTGAACAAGTCAATGGAGGCTGTTTTAAAAAGGGTTTACTATTTGGAATATACTATGTCAAAAAGGTATAAAGTGAATCTTTTGTTTTTTAAAAGATTTTTATTAAACATTTTTATATTATTAAAAGGGTTTTTTTGGATTAAACCTTATTATTCCATATTATTTTTCAAAAGGCTTTGGGTTTTATAAGCAGTGGATATTAGGAGATCTTTTGTGCTAATGGTTAATATGCAGAGTTCAAAGTTTGAAGTTGAAAAGTTCAGTGGTAAAAACAACTTTGAGTTCTGGAAGCTTAAGATGCGGGATTTACTGGTGCAACAAGGGTTGCAAAAAACATTGACAAACAAGTCAAAGAAACTAACAGCCATGATGGAATGGGAATGAAAAGATCTGGATGTGAAAGCTATTAGTACCATTCGTTTATGTCTAGCAGATGATGTTTTGTTTAATATCGTAGGAGAGAATACAACATCGGGCTTATGGAGCAAGTTGGAAAGTCTATATATGACGAAGTCCTTGATGAACAGACTCTACTTGAAGAGAGAGTTGTACAATTTGCGGATGAAATAAGGTACAAAATTTGTTGACCATTTAAATACCTTCAATACCCTTATAGTTCAATTGACTAGCATGGAAGTTAAATTCGAAGATGAGGATAAGGCTATTACACTATTGTGTTCGTTGTCGGAGTCTTGGGATAATCTAGTCACCTCTATTAGCTTTAGCTCAACAGAGGTTTTAGATTATGACTTTGTTGTGGGAGTTTTGTTGGTTGAGGAGATGAGAAAATTTAGTAAAGAAACCTCAACTTCAAAAGCGATGTTGGTCAGAGGTCGAACTAAAGAGCAGAATGAGAAAAGTTTTTCTCGATCTAAGTCAAGACACAGAAAGGGTAAAGCAAAATGTTGGTACTATGGCAAAACATGACATCTCAATAAAGATTGTTGGAAGAGAAAAGAATATGAGGAAAACTCTACGAAGGAAGCAAATTTGGTTGTAACAAATTCAGGTATGACTAATCAAGTTTTATCTGTTTCTAGTAATTTACAATATCAAGAAGAATGACAGTTAGATTCAGGTGCCTCCCACCACATGTGCTCACATAGAAATTGGTTCATTTCTTACCAATCTGTTGATGAGGGTGTAGTGTTTATGAGAAATGGTATTCCCTGTAACACTGTTAACACTGTTGGGGTTGGCAGTATTAGAATCAGGATGTTCGATGGTATTGTTAGGGAATTAATGAATGTTAGATATGTACCTGAGCTTAAATCAAATTTGATTTCATTAGGAGTGTTGGATTCTTGTGGATATAAGTATACAGGTCAAGGTGGAGCACTCACATTGTCGAAAGGTAATTTAGTAGTGCTGAAGGCAACAAAGGTTGATAACCTTTATAAGTTGGAAAGGAGTATTGAAGTGGCATCTAAAGAGACAGAGGTATCTTATTGTTTATGGCAGAGGCATCAAGGTCATAAGAGCAAGAAAGAATTGCAGATATTGGTAAGTGGTAAATCATTTTCAGACTTGAAATCTTTGTTTCCAAATTCTTGCTTGTTTTATATCTCTGGAAGTTATGATGGTGGTATAAAGGGATGTTGTGTGTGGTTCATCATTGACAGAGATATAGTATGTATGGAACAACCAAAAAGGTTGATTCAAGATCATAACGGTAAATTTGTTTGCATGCTAGATAATTCATTGTATGGCCTATTGGTACCCAGGCAAATATACAAGATGTTCGAATCCTTCATAGTGAGTCCGAATTATTCAAAGGGTAGGAATGACTATACAGTTTATAGTACATTCACAGTCTTGGTGTTATTTGTTGATGATATGCTCGATGCAAGTCGAAGCATGGATAAAATTAATAAAAAATTGACTCGGGGGAACATGACAATTCAGATGAGGGATCAATGAGCAACAAAACAAATTATGGGCATGGAAGTACACATAGATGGTAATGGTAAGTTGTGGTTTAGTTTAGTATGAACATTGTAAAACCAATTTTTATCCCTCTTACTTTCCATTATAAGTTTTCTTCAAGCATGTGACTTGTCTATAAAGAAGAAAAGATTATGTCTCGTGTAAGTTCAGTAGGAGGTCTATTGTATGTGATGAAATGGTTATGACCAGATGTTTCACATGCTAATGATGCTGTCAGATACGTGACAGATTCAGGTGTTGCAGTGAAATGTATGCTTCAACGTTTGAGAAGCACAAATGTCACCTATAATGGTTACACTGAGATGGTCTGTGATAATTGTGATGTATATTTTACAGGTGTTTTGGATAGAAGGAGATCTATCACTAAATATGTCTCACAACATAATTGTTGAAGACATGGAGGTGGAGTGACCCCTCAAGAAATCAAACTCTTGCAAATCACACAGGCGAAATCATGAAACTAGTTTTATTAGAAAAGTTGCAGTGGTGCTTGGCTTCTCTTGGCTTGCAAAAAAGGTGATGAACAAAAGGAAGGAGCAAGGTATCAAGTTAATTGTTGTCAAGGTGGAGATTGTTGGGATTTGGTGACAACGAATTCTTCTAAGGAGGGATTTGGATCCTATTATTCTGCGTTGGTTACAACCAAATAGACCAAGTTAGAATATGGATAGGGATTGCATTTAATAATCAGTTTCTTGTAAATGTATATAAATAAATGTAACCCGTAGAGGCAAAAGTGAGAGACAGAGTGAGAACTTGCTAGTTCGCTATAATCTCCATGATCTAAATAATAAGACAATCGATGCCTATGCTTGGTGGATGTAGTCCAACGTTTGAGTGAACCACATGAAATCTTTGTGTTTCTTATGTGTGTGATTGTTAATTATCATATGTGAATTGTGTTTTCCGCATTTACAAGTCTAACACACTTAACTCGTGTCTGATGAATGCACATCTCAGACTTGTCATAGTTTGCATGTAAAAATGCTTATTAAATCATGAAATTTGCTTGAGTTTGATGGGTTTCATGGAAGGATGTGTGCGTGTGCATGTGCGTGTATGTGCTGCCATAGCCAATAATGCCTTTCTAATTGAATTAGGATGTTCATGACATTATGTGCTGCCATAGCCAATAATGCCTTTCTAATTGAATTAGGATGTTCATGACATAGGCTAGGATGCTTTGGCTAAGATGTTCATGACATAGGCTCAAACGCTTTGGCAAGTCCATCTTATATGATTAATTAAGTTAATGAATAATTTATGTTAATTAAGTATTTTAATGATTAACAATCCAAAATAATATGCACAAAGATTATATATCTTAATTATGATTTTTAATTTGTAAATATAAAGAAAAATATTATGTATATTACATATTTTTAAGTAAAAAACCAATTAATCTGGAAATTTTCAATAAACATACTCTCTCCCAAACATACCCTCTCCTAGTAGAAATGCAAAATTCCAGGGAAACGTCAATTTGTGCAACAATTAACTCAAGTCATGTATAATTGTGATAATTTACCATATGATAATCATGAACAAAATGAATTAGCCCATATTATTGACAATCATGGATGATATGTCTCGGACTTATTCCTCTGAGTGAAGATTTATCTGAGCGCATTGTAATTGATGATGTCTCTTCTCTAAAGTAGACATCTCTTCAACACAGTTTCCAACTTTACATAATCATCCATATGTCCAGGTGTCCTCACTTTTTCCGTAGTCAATGGTGCCTCCACTTGCTCCACAACATATTTCTGTACCAACAACACTTAAAAAGAACTTTATCATCCCTTCACTTGGTCTGTGTACCTGAAAAAACGGGAGATTCACAAGACCCAGAGAGCACTACAACCAACAACCAAACTGGCCATTATTTACAGACCCAGAGAGCACTACAAGCAGAACGTGCGAGGGGCTCCTGGCCTAAACCACACTTACACAACATGACTATCATCTACCACGTAGCCCATACATAATCTGACAACAATACACAGGCGCTACCAAACCTCTAGTTACTCCGATCTGCTGCTTCTAAGATCGAGTTTTGAAGGGAATGGCACGAATGACGATCACATGGTAAAATGCAGCCAAGGCAGCCCCAATAAATGGACCAACCCAGAAAATCCACTGCCCCAAAAGAAACCAAAACAAGAATATCAGAAACTGTTAACATTATAATATAAGCTCAGATGAAAATATCTTTAGTAGCAGGTACTCACCATGTCGTCCCAGGCGTGATCCTTGTTGTAGATGATGGCAGCTCCCAAACTTCGAGCCGGGTTGATGCCAGTTCCGGTGATGGGAATTGTTGCAAGGTGGACCAGAAAAACTGCGAACCCTATGGGAAGTGGCGCCAGTAGCTGCAAAGAATTCAAGGGTTAGTTGCAAAAAAATTCAAGGGTTTGTTTAGACGTTATGCGATACAGGTTCACGATCAACGCTTGCAAAACTATTATGAGAATTATCAATATCCACAGAACTGTCGAGTATTTGCAATAATACTACAGGCATATATATACAGTTGGATGTATAAATGAGCACTAGCATACCTTAAGGGCATAGCGAACCTTTAGCAAACCTTAAGGGCATAGCGAACCTTAAGGGTAGACAGACTCTGTGTCCATCTTGAGGAGCAAGTTTGTTGGGCGTTTAAGGTTTGTCTGGGGTAGTTGGGGTAGTTGGACAGTCTGAATGAGTCTAATGGTTAAGAACATGTATTTTATTCTAAGAGGTCACAAGTTAAAATACAGAAAAATACAGAAGGGTAGGGTATGTATATCTCCTTGGACTTTACTAATCAAATGGCTGGAGGAAGGAGTCTCATACATCAATTTGATGTCTGGCTTGGCTGTGACGTTATAGGATACAGGTTCTCGGTCAAGGCTTGCAAAACTATTATGTAGGGTATGTATATCTTCTTGGACTTTACTAATCAAATCGCTGGAGGAAAGAGTCTCATACACCAATTTGGTGTCCAGCTTGTCAAGACTTGCAAAACTATTATGAGAATTAGTAATATCCACATAACTGTAGAGTATTTACTATAATACTACATCCATATATATACAGTTGATGTATAAATGAGTGGGCAATCATTTTAAGGTTTGCTTGCAGTAGTTGGACTGAGTGGTCCTGATGATTAAGAACATGTGTTTTTTTCTAAAAAATCACAAGTTCAAATCCAGAGAGGAAAAAGTATATATACCTAGATAGACTTTACCAGTCAAATCCCCTTGAAAAAAAAAAGTGAATTTTTAATATTATACATTAAAAACTACTGTATATACTTCAATATGTAAAACTCTATAGACTGACACGTATATACACTATATGCCCCAGTATATACTCTTCGTTCGATGTCTATGCATTTGTATAAATATTTAACTATGAATATACTGTCCAAGTAATACAGCAGATGCTTTGCGGCTATAGGTGTATATTGATCAAGGGAGAGCAAAATATACTACTTACAGGAACGTGAGAGTCCCTGGCACTTCTTTTGGCATCGGTGGCCGAGAAAACTGTATAAACGAGAACAAAGGTGCCCACTATCTCGGCCCCCAAGCCGTCTCCCTTTGTGTAGCCAGGCGCCACAACGTTAGCGCCTCCGCCATCCAGTTCGTACTCGCTCTCCATGAAGCCCTTCACAACTCCAGCACCGCAGATGGCTCCCAAGCACTGGCATACCATGTAGAACACGGCCCTGGGCAGCGACAGCTTTCTCGCCAAGAAAAGCCCGAAGGTTACAGCTGGGTTGATAT
>ML818667.1:142075-152410 GCA_009831015.1 Picea engelmannii | reverse complement strand
AGAAGACTTATCCTAACCAAGTCATTTTTGCAAGATATCCCAGCCCCCAAGGGGATTCTACAAAAAATAAGAACCATACAAAGGGAATTCCTGTGGCAAGGAACGGAAACAAGGAAAAAATGGGCATTGGTGGCTTGGGAGAAGGTTTGTAAACCAAAAATCAAAGGAGGATTGGGGCTACACGACCCGCAAGTGATCAATGATGCCTATGGGGCAAAACTTTGGTGGCGATGCGTCAAAGAAACGACCATGCCATGGGTCAACCTGTGGAAGTAAAAGTATGCCCCAGACATTTGTGACCAGGACAAAATCCGCTTCAGAGGCACCAGGGAAGGTTCCGCCATCTGGAACTTAGCCCGGCGCAACAAGACCTGGATACAGACACACAACTTTTGGGAAATAAGGAATGGAAGAACCGCCCGATTCTGGGAGGATGCCTGGTAACAGGAACCCAGAATAGAAAAACTAGGTGGGAGGCACTCCAACAGGAGACGATGGCGCAAGGAAAAACCTGAGTCTACCATTACTGGAAAAAAGAAACAGATCGCAACAAATGGCAAATCTAGAACACTCTCACCCCACAGACTAGAGACCAGACCGCAACAACAGTTAAAGAGGTGGAGGAAAAATTGGGGAGATGAAAAATTGCAGTCACGGACGAAAATGACCAGCTGAGATGGGGGCACAAAGCCGACGGTGAATTCAATCTTAAAGAGGTACGCCACTACATAACGAACTAGGACCAAGAAGACTCGACGCATCAATGGGACAAGCTTTGGAACAACCCCCATTGGCCAAAAATAAAAATCTTTCAGTGGCTAATACTACACAACCAAATCCTAACTTGGGAAAACCTAAAGAAGAGAGGTTTCATAGGCCCTTCAAGATGTTACCTATGTGAAGAAAAGGAGGAAACAACGAACCATATCTTGGATGAATGTCCCTACACAACAGAAGTCTGGGACTAGGCTGCAGGCATTTTCCAACAATCTAATAGGATCAGAGGTAATATTTTCGCAACTATAAACACATGGAAGGAAAACTACAGCGAAAACAAAGAGGTGAATCTCTGTTGGACCCTCATTCCCGTCATGGTCATTTGCGAAATATGGAAGGAACGGAACCGACGCATCTTCAAGAACCAAAGATGGACGACAGGAAAGATCAAGGAAACAATAATAGCCATGATAAGAGAAACAGTACAGAGCCACAACTGCCAGACAGGAGGAGTGCAACTCATAGATCGGGATCTTAGAATTCTATAGGCTTTTCAACTGAAAGGAGGACGCAACCCCAATCAGGTAAGATGATTGCCGCAACTACAAGTAGGTGAGCGCAACTGGAAACTCCCACCAGAGGGCTCCCTCAAGATAAATTTCGATGGGGCATCGAAAGGTAACTCAGGATGGATAGGTACGGGGGGAGTAATCAGGGACAGTCAAGGAAAAATTATCCGGTTGTACACTGGGAGTTTGGGGAACTCAACCAACAATGCTGAGGAATTTGGAGCCTTGGAGACCGGCCTTGAGATAATACACCGAGAAGGGATGACCAACGTAATAGTGGAAGGAGATTCAATGCTAGTCATCAACACAGTAAGGAAACTCCAAAACAACACCAAAGTGGGAAAAATTCAGAGGCACTGGTGCTTGGCGTACTCCGTGCAAAAAATTCAGTAGCATTTGCAGACAGGGATCACAATGTAGTTGCGCTAGGTCCGAAGGTCAGCAAATGGACTAGCGGATAGAATCGCTAACGAAGGGGTCAACAAGGAAGGATCAGAACTGGATTCCACATGGAGTAACATATTGAATGGCCAATTTTGGACAAACTACACCCAACTAGAGACAAAGGACTATGACAGAAGCCGAAGTATAAACGAACACATTGAGGCTGGAGGCACATAATTAATTGAAGGGCAAGAAGAATCCAGGCAGAATCCGATAGGCCACCATTTGAACATGAGTTACAATGCAGATCACGGTCACACCACAAGAGGCGGTACGACACCACAGTCTAGTCAATAGAATGAAGTACAGGGGTTGGTCATGGGACAACGAAAAGGGTAATCCACATACATCAAAGGACGGAGATCAAAAGGATAGGACGAGGGAAGGAATGGGGACACCTTATCCACACACAGGTTTCGTGGGAGGAAATGATTGGCGTACAACATGCAAGGCAAAGGATTGGTGCAGGGACGATGATAGGGTTCCCAAGCACACACACTCTGAAACAGTGAAAAAGGACCAAAAGGTACGCCTTTATGGGAGACCCATGATTACCAGGATAAGATCATATCCCAAAAAACTCCTTAAAATAAGAAGTATCAGGGATAGTTACAGACCAACGAGCAACCATTTTAGAGACCAGGAAGGGGTGAATAGAAGTGGAGGACGAATTCAAGACAAAAGCCACTGCATTCAAATAGAGATGGTAAGAAGGAAGAATACCCATAGTAAGAGGGGGCCTCCGGGGGAGGAACCTCCAACAAGCACCTGAAAGATCACTAGGATGGAACAGGCGGCCAGAGAGGCCAAAGACACTTTTCTTGAGCAGGTTGATACAAAGGGAAAAGAGGTCATCGACAGGTGGGAGCGGGAAGTCAACACCAAGTGCCAAGGAAAAGCCTGGGCGGAACTCATCCAAGAAGCAGACGAGATAAGGGACCCAGGGGCCACACAGCCCAGGAAAACCCTCTACCACAAAATGGTGGAGGAATCCTGGCCTACAAAAATGTTGATAAGTAAGTTGAGAGCTGACAAGAATGAGACCAAAAGGGTGACAAACCGTGGCCACAAGAAGGAGCTCACATAAATTCTGAGCCGCCTCATCAACCTGGAGGCTAGCGCAAGAAAAATAACAGAGGACCAGAGGACCCAATCCTGGGCGGAACTCATCCAAGAAGCAGACAAGATAAGGGAACCAGGGGCCACACAGCTCAGGAAAACCCTCTACCACAAAACGGTGGAGGAATCATGGCATACAAAAATGCTAATAAGTAAGTTGAGAGCTGACAAGAATGAGACCAGCAGGGTGACAAACCGTGGCCACAAGAAGGAGCTCACAAAAATACTGAGCCGCCTCAACAACCTGGAGGCTAGCGCAAGAAGAATAGCAGAGGACCAGAGGAACCAAAGTGAAAAAATGGAACGACTGGCTGGACAATTCCAACTCTACCTTCGTTATGTCCACCACATGGACATCACTCCAACAGATCAACGCAGAACATCAACCTGCATCATAAAGATGCGTACGATGGAGCAAAAAAGGGAGAACGAGGCAAGAAAGGAAGGAGATGAAAGACATCCAATCCTCTTGGACTAGCGCAACCTCAACCCAAGGTCATTTTGTTTATCAGTATATGAGAAACCCATGTTATACGTTCTTGGTTTTATGTATATCTTATGGTATAGTCTTTGTTTTCAAATGAGTTTTCAGAGACTGGGTCGGTTTCCCAAGGTGGTGGCCCAACCCTCCCCTCACTTATGTAGACAATGCAACTTTAGGACCCCTGATCTAGTTCCCTTTTTGGCAGATCAGGGGATACCCCTCCGTCCCTTTTTGTAACATAATTTTCTCAATAATATAGAATCTCAACTCACTTACAAAAAAAAAAAACATGGATGACTAGAGGCTCCCCAAAATTGCTTCAAACTCTAGCCAAAACCTCCACGGGCTCAAGAGGGGATGGCATAAAGATTCCAAATCTTGGCTAAATCATTGGGGAATACAAGAAGAATCCATCATGCAAAATATACACAATATTACAAATATTATCACTTCTAAATTTAAGGAGAAATTTATGTGGTGTGATAAAGAATTAGTGGATAAAAGGAAATTAAGATACTACAAGGAGGTGGTCAACCCTAATTTAAAAGATCAAAATTACCTCTCATTTTTTAGAAGTGCAAAGAAGAAATCAACATTGCTAAAATAAGAACAAACTCTAACAAGCTCTATAGTGAAACTGGGCATTGGACAACTAAAAAAAAGAAATTAATAATAAATAAGATAAAGATAAAAATAAGTTAATAATAAATTGAAATTTGAAGTTAAAAATAAGTTAATAATAAATTTAACTTGTTCCTTATTAGTCCCTGTCAAAGGCGTAGAGGGACTATAGCGATCGATAATTCGTTGACTTTATATTTGTTTGTCGTTTGACTACAAATTTTTGCATAATCTCTATTGTTCGAACTAGAGAACTAAAAACATTATTTTTTATATAATAAAAAAAACCTTATACGCCATGCTCTCATTGGCTAATAGATTTGAGGTCTTATTGCCAGCTTTGCTATTCCCAATGTTTTATATTTAGGCATATCCAAAGTTTTTATCATCTACGCTCTTTTTGAATTTGTACTATTCATATTGAATTGTTTAGATATCCAAAGTTTTGAGCATGGATACTCAATTTTTTATTAGCTGACTTCATATTACTTTGTCCTCTGAGTAAATTTTTTTGCATAGTCTCCATTGTTCGAACTATTGTTATTATTATTATTTTTTATTTTTCTTTATTGTTGCGTACTTAGAGAGGAATTTTCATTATTGCTTACGTAAACAGGCCTGCCACACTGCATTCTTTCTTAAATGTTTGCACAACGTGAGGCCCTTCGATGGTTTTGACAGCCTTAAGTGTTTACCTAACATGCCTCACAACCTTATATGTTTACTCAACATGCGTGTTACAATACAATTTCCTCCGATTTTTGGATATAGTCTTGTCTGCAGTGAATTTGGGCAATATTGTTCTTCACTGGCATTACTGGTTCACTGGTTGATGCTTTCTCATTGGTTTGTTTGATGCTTCTTGTTGTTGTTTGATTCAACTTTGCAAAGTTGAGTTCCTGCAACTGCAGTTGGACCTCTTGGTGCTTGTTCACTGGTTTGTTGTTTGATGCTTGCTCTTGTTTTCTTCAACTTTGCAAGGTTGGGGTCCTGCATCCGCAGTTGGACCTGTTGCTGCAGTTTGCGCATTTTGGAGTTGTGCTTCTGTCGTTCTTCATTCACGGGTAAGTTCCAGTTCCATGGTTTCATTGCTATTCCTTATTTGTTGTTTATAATTTGCAGCTTGCAAGCAAGAATTTTCAATACTAAGAATCCTTGGGTTAAAATCCTCTTGCAAAACACCTTTTTGTGTGACTGCTACGACCAGAGAAATAGTCGTTTGTTTTTGTCTTGTCCTTGTTCTTGAACTCCAATGTTCTATACAGAACCCACCTCTGTTGCAGCCATAGTGACATATAAAAAAAAAAACGAATTTTTCTCCTCATTTTTTCTGGTCCTGAAAACCATACGTTTGGTGCATTTATCCCAGTCTGTTCCCTTGCAAAACGTCTTGTTCCCCTTTGAATGTCGATGTTGGACACATAACCCACATCTGTTGCAGCCACAATGAAATATAAAAAATGAAATCGAATGTTCTCTTCATTATTTTTGTTCTTAGAAACCATACGTTTGGTGCATTTTTTCCAGGTTGTTCCCTTCCAATCACATATGCCAACTTCCACGTCCCGGATATCATGTGATAGCTCTTTCGAAAATAGCAATGCAAAGGGGTTTAGAAAATGAATTCAGAGTTTTCATTGCGGAGCAAGAATTTGCGAGGACCTTGTGACATGGCATGCTTTTATTCTTAGAATCAAAAACCCCGTCCACCTGTTGGTTTTATGTTGTTCTTTATGTCTTGCAAAGCATCTTCTTCCACTGAAACTCTTATAGGATGAACACATTGAATAGGTTCAAAAATTATATGCCTTGAATACTCAGTCTTTGTGCAGAGAAAATTTATAGTATTATGTCATTTGCATTGTCTCTTCTATTTGGTTCATTGTTTATTGTTCATTTGTTTGTTTTTCATATGTTGTAGTGAATAAGGGGATTGAAATTTGACAGGAATAAGATTGAAGGATACATAGTGGAATTGGTATGCAGTTTCACACTTATAGTTTTCTTTTCTCTTTTTTTCTCTATTTGCATATTATCTGAATATAGCTAAGAAACATCTTGAAAATCACAACTTAAGAGATGAAGCAAGTAATAGATGTTGAGTCCTATGAAATAGATACAGACTCTATTGTACATGGCAGCATTGACCAGGTATTGCATAGCAATGGATTTTTTAGATTGGATGCATTCTCGTATACTATAGGAGATTGCCTCTTCGATGCATTTCAAGTTATATTTCATTTCCGTTATTCATCGACTGACCTACGCAATGGATTGATAGATTATTTCTTGGGTTGTTTAGAAAATGGCGATGTTGAGGCATTGGAGTCGTATCAATATGAATTGAAATCTAATTTTGTTTGTCAGTTGCATGGAATACATGATGTCACTACGTATTTTTCAAAGATGTGGTTGTCTACATCTGCAATTATGCATGCACATGAGAGGGTACTTTGGGGAGATACATTTTGTATGCGGTGGTTGTCCAAGTGGCTGAATATATCAATTGGAATATGGTCATTGACAAGAAAAAAAAGATATATACTATTCAACAAAACTGCATCTAGCGATCCATATTGCATCTTGTTTCATGATGCCAATCCCGTTAGTGGTCATTATGAACCACTACTCTATAGAAAATTATCCATATGCAACCTTGGAGGACCTCATATTTACTTGTCCTTCATTGCAAAGACCTTGAATCACATTGGAAACGAATTATGCATCATATACACTCCCATGGATTGCACATAGCGACAACTATTGCATCTAGTTGTGGAGATACTATGTTCAATGCAATTTGCTATTTGGTAGCAACAAAATTTGATGTGCATTTGTTGCAGCTTTACACTGTATAATCATTTTTCAATGTAATTGTATGCAGCAACCAACAAGATTTTAGCTGCTTGCATCAACACCTTTTACCATATCTCCTAGAAAGTATGTTGACAATTGGAAGTTGGCAACAATACCTTGTAAACATGGCATTTCCATATGAGAAAGGAAATGTAGAGGGTGGAAGATTATGTTTGCAATGGCTATCTATCATATTCAGATTAAATATCTAGGTCTAGTCGGCCCCATCGGATGGTAAGTACAAAGAAAACCTAGAAAAAATCCTGAAATATGATATTGGATACATAGATTTCAAAAACATTCACATCTCTCCTGAATATTTGGAACAAAACAAGAAAACTATTTTTGTAATGATCCGACAATTGGGACCACCAACAATTTTCATCACATTTACAAGTGCATAGCATCGTTGGGATCCGTTGGTGGCTACAGTGTTTGCATTGTATAGGAACAGGAAAAGGAAAAAACAAACTGATACATTGGAAAATGATGACATTGACTACCGCATAAGAAAAGACCGAGTGACATGTACTCACTACTATAGACATATAATAAATGCTTTGATGCAATTGATATGCCATAATGAAACATTTTTCAGAGAAATATCAGACTACTTTGTTGTGACTGAGTTCCAGAATAGGCGGAGTGAGCATGACCACGCACTGTTGTGGATAGAAGGTGCATTGGTCTATGGAAATGACAACAACTCACAGATTGAACAATTTGTGGACAAATACATAACATGCAACACAGATCATTTGGATCCAGAACTTGCCAAAGTTCATAGAAATTACCATACAAGAAGCTGTAAAAAATTAAAAAATTCACATTGCAGACACAAATTCCTTGTGTCGCCAATGAGAACACCAAGAATCATAGAGCCACTTAGTTTAGAGGAAAATGTTGTCATTGAGAAATCTAAATCCTTGTTCTCATTTCTAGAACAACGAGACTTTGATGAGTTAATGAGCTTCAATGACTTCTTGACAAAGCTAAATCTAACAGAAGATGAGTACATCCAAGCCATACAATGTACACTTAAACAACCAACAATTTTCCTTAAACAAAAACTTTTCCATATTTGGAACAACAGTTTCTCCAAGGACATGCCAGTTATGTGGAATGCAAATATAGATGTGTAGTATGTCCTCAATACATGTGTTGCAACATCATATTGTACCTCGTATATGACAAAGGTTGACAAATATATGACAAGTGCATTCAGAGGAATACACAAAGAACATGAAAGAAGTCATGTTGATGCTATGAAAATGATACATACGCTTGGAAATACATTACTTAATCATCAACAAATGTATGCTAAACAAGCAGTCCACATTGCACTTTCCCCGCCCCTCAACTCTAGTTCAAGGAAATGTATCTTCATAAACACATCTCCACTTGAGAAACACACATTTGTGCTTAAACCACTGTCTTTGCTAGAATAGGAGCTTGATGATTCAGAGGACGTACTATGTCGCTCTATTATTGATTATTACCTCCAACGTCCATCTCCTATTAATCATATCTACTTAGGAAAGTTCGCATCACAGTAAAACAAAAATGGTGCACCCATATCAAAAAGAAAAAAAACCCTCTGTAATACACTTTGTCAAATACAACAAACATACTGACTATGAAAACTATTGTAGAGAAAAACTATTGTTATACGTTCTGTTTGATCAAAATGAAAACACATTAAAACATAGCTTCCCTACATGGGAAGTTGCGTATATTGCCTATGAGACTACAATACAAACCAATGAATCTAGATTTACATACAATGTTAATCCAACATGGGGTGATCTAGAAAGTGTAGTTCATGAACTAGACAACCCTAACAATGTTGATGAGACATTCACAAACTGTAAAACAACTAGAACTCTCTGCGAGTCCTATCACTTGCAAGCAGATTTGCCTCGTCCTCGAGCAACTGGCATTGAAAAACGTATCAATCTTGGCTTTCAAGTCCAAAACATCCTTTCCTTATTGAAAATAACGAATACCACAGAGTCAAACGTTTGTTGAATCAAGAGCAACAAACAATTCTAAAGGACATTGCAATTAAAAAATGCTTGAACATGCACACTCATGTGCACTTGTTCCTTACAGGAGGGGCGGGACCAAGAAATACATTCACAGAGAAAGAACTATTCCAAATTCTTATATGAATATATGATTCAAACAATTCCTTTGATCCTATGAAACCAAAGGGGCTAATAGTTGCATACATAGGAAAAGATGCATATAATGCAGGTGGAACAACAATCCACTCTGCATTTTTTATGCCTTTTAACAAGTCACAGTTTCTTCCACTCAGCAAGGAAATGTTAGATACCTTGTCCAACTTTATGATGAACTGCAACTGATCTTCATAGACGAGGCATATTTGATTGGAAGTCGCTTCTTGTATTCCATTGACAACCCACTGAGAAACATAAAACATGTGCACACCAAATACTTTGGATACATTGACATGATATTCTGTGGGGATGTTTACCAGGTGCAACCCATCCAAGATTATTTGATATTTGAACAACCTATGGTCAATATGAAAATAGTGACGCATGACTTCTGGAAAGACAATATAAAATTCTTTGAATTACATACTACAATGCGGTAGACAAATGAAACATTTATTGCAAATCTGAATAGAATGCGGACAAATAGCCAAACACATGATGACTTAACATATATCAATTCAAGGTGCATGCGACCTACACCAACAAACCCAACCTTCCCTTACCTGTTCTACATGAATAAGGATGTTGCAATGCATAATAGGTACATGTTATCGCTCATGCCTGGCGATGATATCATGATCAATTCAATTGACCTCGAAGAAGACAACCATGGAAATGTACCACGTTATGAACATACAACCACTTTGCCTTTGCAACTTGTCCTGAAATTAGACATGATGGCTGAAATATATGCCTAAAACTATGATTCACATGATGGCTTGGTAAATGGTGTAGATGGAATACTCAAAGGCTATACCAAAACAAAAAAACTTGATATCCTCTGGATTAAGTTCCATGAGCCGCATATAGGCCACCGACAAGCAAACAAGTTGGATTATCTATATAATTCAAACACTGCACACGATTGGACACCTATCTTACGAATATCAAAACCAATATCGACATCGACAAAGACAAGTCGACTAAAGATTCAAAAACAGTTTCCAATTAAACTTGCATGTGCACATATAGTCCACAGATCGCAAGGACTAATGCTTGATAGTGTTTCATTTGATCCTACTGGAATTCGAATACATGGACTTGTATACACAACATTGTCCCGTGTCATAAGTATAGACTCCTTGTATTTACTAAGTGATCTTACAAAAGATAACTTCAAATTCAAACACAAAGTTGATATTGAGATGCAACGCCTTAGGACTACCGCAAAGAGGCATCTATAGTATGATTACCAATCCATACAAACAAACTCATATGTATCAATTCTCTAACTTAACATGCGCAACCTACATGCACATATGGATGATATACTTAATGACTA
>ML818667.1:104236-117321 GCA_009831015.1 Picea engelmannii | reverse complement strand
AATACCCTCACTTCTTACCTGAGTAAAACTAGACTTTTGGTGGTCCAAAAGCTTCCAAGTGGGGAGGAATGATCTAGGAGGCTCCCCAGGTCCAGAAAATGCTCAAAAATGAAAGTTCTCAGAATTGAATGAAACCAATTCCATAGCGACCGGCTCGTCACACTGATTCAGTCCATATATTTACTTTCTCAAATGGACGCTCTATGTGAGAGTTATCGCACTATGACCATTTTCTCAAACATGTCAAAAGTCAACAAGTCAACAAACAAACAAAAAAGTCAATGTTGACATCATCATGTTGATGTAGCATTGAGACATGTGGTGGCACAACAACAGTTGACTGGGCACAGGGAAAATCCACTCAGAAGTTGACAAGTGGCATTTAGGCAGGAAAATGAAGAGGTGCCACGTGGCCCAGACGTGGGTTGCCACGTGGCACCCTATCACTGGATGGAAGTTTAAAATTTTGTTGGGGTTCATGGGATTCGAACCCATGACCTTTTGTTGAGCGCAAGTCTTGGGAAAGGACCTTTACCAACGCGCCATGCTTTGGTGTTTGTTACTACCACCCACTTCAAACTATATAAATTGCATGTATTGTGTATAGTGGCGGAAAGGGGGTTGGGGCTAAGCCCCAGCCCGAGGTTTCTATTTGTTGCACATAACCAAGGGCCTAGGTACCTTTCCTTAACCTCCATACCAATCCAATAAAGGGGGCGCGTATATTTCACCCTCCACCATATGCTACAGCAGTTGGCACCATAGGTTAGGTGTGCACCCTAAGGGCGCGGTCTCATGCTTTTGCACCACATGACCTTTTTTTGTGGGAAAGGGACCAGCGTGCAGCCCTTTGGGTTGGAGCTTAGACACCTTATTACCATTTTACCCTATATTTTCATGCGCGCCCAGCTCCCTTGGGCTAATTTTGATTTTTTATACACAGGTGAGTGTTTTTCCCTATAGTTTGGCCCAAATTGGGCATTTTTTAGGATATTTTGGCCATTTTAAGGGGGATTTCATCCCAAAAAGAGGCCAAATTCTTTGGGAAGTTGGGCTTCCTCATCTGAGCCTAAAAACTATATAAACCAAGTTTATTGAGCTTGATAGGGTACTTTTTTTTATGCAAGGATTTTGAGGAGCAACTTGTGTAATTTGCCCATTTCTCATGTTTTGAGAGGCATTGAGTCATGTTTTGAGAGGAGGTTGTTGAGGCATGTATGTATATGAACAAGGAGGTCTTGTACAACATATCATAAGCCTTTTGTAACAGCAAAGAGCCATTGTAAAGATAACTTGAGCATTTGAAGAGCAATAAAGAGGTCCTCCACTTGGAAGCAGGCCCAGAGACGTAGCCAAAGATTGGTGAACTCCGTTAACAAGTTCTTGTGTCTACTTCTCTTTCTTGTTTTGATGTTATCTTATCTTATTTGCAGGAGGGTTTATGATGACTAACCTCTTTAATCATTTATGAGCATCAAGTAAATGTCATAATTGTTATTCTGCAACAATTCGTAGAATTTATGTATTTTGCATTCTTATCGATCCGATGCATAAAGTACATAAACTTAACTTGCAATTTTGTCAGTAAAACCTCTCGTTTTTGGATCAAACGGCCCACCCAAGCAATAAATTCACACACGGTTCTTCAGGCGGAGGAGGAGATAAGAACCCTCCCTCCGGCAAAATTGAAATTTCTCACAAACTTTCCACCGGAAAAAACCGGAAAACAATAGTGCAAGAATAGGAGGGACCGAGGGGACAAATTGATATCCACGATATCTCCCTCGAAGATATGGAACTAGAAATTAAAATTGACAGAATGTTCCCCGACGACGACCAACTAGAGAGCACTACTCTGCATAATCCTAAGATGTAAATAATTGGGACCGATACGTTGGAAGAAGAAGAGTCTTTTGCATTTCAAAGCATTGTTTTTTAAAGTGAATCCAGAAAATTGGTTATTAAAAAGAGAGATGTAAAGAATAAGAAAGGGAAATCTCGTTCAGAGATGAACCTACATAACATGGTTCCTTCCTAGATCTCCCAGATACACCGAGAAACTAGAGATGCTCTAGACAACTCCATTAGCGGCCTTGAAGCGGAGAATGTCATGTTAAAGGAGTGAATCAAATAATTGGAGGGAGTTCTAATGCCTCTTCCACTGTTTGCTACTCCTTTGGCAATGCTCGGTCCCACCACACCTGCAGAAAAGTTAAAAGGATTAGCAAGCCTTCTCACATCAGCCCAAGGTTATGTTGAAAAGAATATAAAGAGAAGAATGGAATTAATAACAGAATCTTGGGAGATGTCAAAGAGTATGGTCTCTTTTGGAACAAGAGTGCATGCTTTTCATGAGTATCTGCAAGAAGATCTCAAGAACGAGCAAGGTTTCTACCTAGATGCAATTGTACCATATGGTGATAAAGTTACTGGTATGATGGAATTCGGAAGAAGAAAGGGGGATCTCCTCGGATCGAGTAGGCCAACTAAACGCATGTTGGAAAGAAAAGGTAAAAAACCTAAATGGTATCGTTCAAGCATGTAGCCAGGCCATATCTAGAAGAGACAAACTATTCAAGAAGCTAACTGAGATAGATCTAGCTGGCAGTACCAATGAATTCCAAGACCCAAAATTGATATTCAACTCATTTTTTTTAACCAATCAAGCATTTGATGATCAAGTTCAGATCTGTAAAAGAGTGTCATTTGAAAAATTCTATCGCATTCTTAAATATGGTGAAGTTGACGTGAAAAACTAGCTAGTCGGTTATTCAATTAAAAACCAAGATATTCAAGAAGCATTGCAAAACATCTCTATTGATATAAGGGACTTGTAAAGTGAATTCTTCCATATAAAAATCTGACATGAAATCAGTGTGGCGCCCATGAGGAGCTACATCGAAGAATGGTTCAAAAAGGTTGTCGACAAGATTACTAATGAAGGGAAAAGGATGCTTCACACAGTTCCCATAACCACTAAGGAAAGCCATAAATGGACATCGGTGAGCAAATGACAAGGCATAGGACACCATCATAGTAAGTTGATACCGATCACATTCTTTTGTCTTTGTCGATGTCTTCATCCAATTACTGTATCTCTTTAAATACAAAGCTTTAACCAAGGACTAACAATTTTCTATTTCTTCTTGCCAGGTCTTGTTGTTTTCCATCGTCAAATTTCTTCTTTCTACAAGATTGATTCTTGTAGATCTTTTCTTTGTAGTCCGCGAAAGCCCCAATCCCAGTCATTATAGCAAACACATTTATATTTCATAGAATATGTACTGTACTATATATATTTTTACAAATTCCAAGACACCTATTTTGGGAAATATTCTCAAATGTATTTTATAACCCAGTTTATCTAAATATAAAATATTTGAGGTTGTTCTATGGTGATATTCAATGTTTGGTGTTGTTTTTTGAATTTTGTAATTTTTTTTTTTAAATTAACTCATTTCCCTGTACATGTTGGGGTCATGTTCCTGTTTAATATTGTGCATATATTGCAGCTTCCTATATTTCAGTATATGCTTCCATATACAAAATATTAAGTCATATATTTTTTGCCTATTGCTTATGGGTTTGAGAAAAATTTGCGAGCCGAAAACACCCTTCAAATTGGAACATGGTTTACATTTGGACGACAAAAAATCTATTAAGATACATTAATATGAATACATTTTAAATAAATATAAACAAAATCTCTTTAAACTTGAACCTGACTTTCTCGAGCTCTTGGATTGGTCGCGGGTTCCCGGATTAGAGGACTGCCAAATCCTCATCTCCATCTATATCGTCACATCATGAGCCCGATCGACTGCCATCCCTTTCAACACTTAGCCAATTATATCACCACGGTGTCCCGACTTAGCGTTATCGAATTTTTATGCCCTGTGTTTGTGATATACATCTTGCACCCAACACTTCTGTCATATACATTTTGCACCCAACACTTTCGTGATTTACAATTCGACCCCAGACTTTTAATATTGTGCATATATTGCAGCTTCCTATATTTCATAATATGCTTCCATATAAAAAAATGTTAAGTCATATCTTTTTTTTTCTATTGCTTATGGGTTTGAGAAAAATTTGCAAGCCGAAAACACCCTTCAAATTGGAACATGGTTTACATTTGGATGACAAATAATTTATTAAGATACATTAATATGAATACATTTTAAATAAATATAAACAAAATCTCTTTAAACTTGAACTTGACTTTCTCGAACTCCTAGATTGGTCGCAGGTTCCCAGGTTAGTGGACTTCCAGATCCTCATCTCCATCTATATCATCACATCATGAGCTCAACCGACCGTCGTCCCTTTCAACACTTAGCCAATTATCTCACCACGGGGTCCCAACTTAGCGCTATCGAATTCTTATGCCCCATGTCCTGTGATATACATCTTCCACCCAACACTTTCGTGATATACATTTTTCACCCAACACTTTCGTGATTTACAATTCAACCTCGGACTCCTGGAACTCGCAAGCTTCACTATACCCGGGTTCACAAAATTTTCAAACCATTTATCGGTCTCTTCAATCCCTACCACATTCCCTCCCTTTCCAATGCACATTCATTATGATTTTACTAGCGACAACTTAGCACACAAGTTCACTTATTGGCATTAATAAGCAAAAAACACATTCAACCGTGATTTACCAGAGTCTGACCGACCACTGTTGCTTTTCATACCTAGCCAATTCTATGGCCTCTGGTTCTCAGGTTGGCACAACGAAATTTCATTCCCCGTGTTCTATGATATACATCTTGCACCCAAAAATTTCATGATCTACAATTCCACACTTAGCTAACTTTATGGCCGATGGTCCCCAGGTTGGCGCTATTATAAATCTTGCACCCAAAATTCTCGCCATCTACAACTCCATGATATACATCTTGCACTGAAACTTCCCTGCTCTACAATTCCTCCAGCTCGCAAGCTTCACTCTACCCGGGTTCACAAATGTTTCAAAGAATTTATCGCTCCCTTTCATCCCCACTACCTTCTCGCCCTTCCCAATGCACATTGATTATGCTTTTACTAGTTACAACTCAACACACATGTTCAAAAAAATTGGCATTAATAAGAGAAAACCTCAAGGACATATCCGATTAATACGCATTAAACCGTGATTTATGGGAACCTGGCCGACCACCCTTCCTTTCCATACTTAGCCAATTTTATGGCCCCGGGTTCCCGGCTTGGCGTTATCAAACTCTCATTCCACGTGTTTCGTGATATACATCTTGCACCCAAAACTTCCCTGCTCTACAATTCAACCTTGCACTTGAACTCGCAAGCTTCACTCTACACAGGTTCACAAAAAGTTTCAAATCATTTATCGCTCCTTTCCATCCCTGCCATCTTCACACCCTTCCCAATGCACATTAACTATGCTTTTCTTAGTGACAATCACCACACAAGTTCGAAAGGCTTGGCATTAATAAGAAAAAACCTCGAGGACATGTCCCATTAAAACGCATTAAACTGTGATTTACACGAAAACCTCTAGGACATCTCCCATTAATACGCATTAAACCGTGATTTACGGAAGTCTGACCAACCGCCCTTCCTTTCCATACTTAGCCAATTTTATAGCTGTGGGTTCCCAGGTTGGCGTTATCGAACTCTCATTCCCCATGTTCCGTGATATACATCTTGCACCCAAAACTTCTGTGATCTACAATTCCACCCTGCACTCCTCGAACTCGCAAGATTTAAAAGTTTCAAACCATTTATCGCTCACTTCCATCTCCGCCACCTTTGCACCCTTCCCAATGCAGATTAATTATGCTTTGATTATTGATTGATAAGTGAATACCTCAAGAACATCTCCCATTAAAACACATTAAACTGTGATTTACGTCAGATTATATTATCAGATATATTTTTCACATGTTACGTTTCATATTACTTTATGGGAAGATTCCATTTCATACTAATTGCTTTGTTCCTACCATATATTCCTGGGTAGATTACTTTTCAATAACTATAAAGTAAGATATAAGTTATATCTTAAATCACTATTCAATGTAATTTCAATATAGCTTTTAATATTTACAATTTTCTTATCATTTCATTTCTAAAAAACAATTGAACATAACTTCTTAATATTTTGTTTTTTTTGTTCATTAAATTTTACATATTTCAACTTTCATTTCATTGTTGTTAAAGATCTATTATCATTACCCTTTACTTACCATACTGTTAATTTTTGTTTTTTAACAATATTCCTCGTCTCTCCCCATCTTTCAAAAATCATCATGATGAATAATTATAAGTTGTCAACTATCATCTCCATTCCCAAATCTACTTCGTAGGGACTACACTACCAAGTAACACTTGTTTTGAGTTTGGAAATTTAAATATTAAAATGAGACTATTTATCCTTATTTTGAGTTTGGAAATTTAAATATTAAAATGAAACTATTTATATTGAATTTTTATTATTAATCATTTTTACTATATCAATCTAATAACATTTAATTGTGTTTGAGTATTTTACAAGTTAAATTTTATAATATGTGTATTTCTTTTTCAAAATGTAAACTTATATATTTAAAGAATAATTTAAAAATTGTATTTTCATTCTTATCAAATTTATTTAACAATATAATAACTATACAAAAATTGTGCATTTTATTTTTTGAAAATTTTTAATGAATTTTTTTTTATTTTCAATTAAAAAAAATATTGTTTTATCCCATTAAAGAGTAGTTAAATGATATTTTGAATAAAAAAAAACATTTTAATAATAAATTATTTGAAAAAAAAAATATGACATCACCTTGTTTTATCCGATTAAAGAGTAGTTAAATGATATTTTGAATAATAAAAAAAAACATTTTAATAATAAATTGTTTGGAAACATTGTAAAATTTGGATTATTTTTTTCAACCCATATAGGTAATTGAAAAACTGAAAACAAGAGTCACGTAGAAGAGTGATAAAGGAGTTGTATTTAACTCACTCCTTTGATCTTAAACAATTAATTAAGAGGAACATCAAATTTCTTATTCTATATTCATTAATTATATTGATGTGCCTTGCTTGTATAAAATTTCCTTCCACATATAAGATTAGATCTAATTAATTTAGTATGAAAATTTGCAGTATTATTGTTCTTTTAAATTGAGAAAGGATTAAAATGTTTAAGAAATCCCTCTTTGTCTAGAAGTGCAACTAAGTGAAAATTGTTTATAAATGCAACCCATATAAGTAATTGAAAAACTAAAAACAAGAGTCATGCATAGGAGTAAGAAAGGAGTTGTATTTGGCTCATGCCTTTGATGGATTTGATCTTAAACAACTAAGAGACACAACAAAGTTGCTTATTCCCTATCTTCATTAATTATATCTACGTGCCTTGCTTGTATGAAATTTTCTTCCACATACAAGATCATATCTCCTCAATCTAGTATGAAAAATTGCAATATCATTGTTCTCTTAAATTGAGAAAGGATAAAAATGTTTAGGGAATTCGTCTTTGTCTAGAAGTGAAATGAAGTGAAAATTGTCTATAATGCAATCCATACAAGTAATTGAAAAAATGAAAACGAAAGTCACACAAAGGAGTAATAATACAATTGTATTTGGCTCACTTCTTTGATGGATTTGATCTTAAACAACTAGGAGGCACAACAAAGTTGTTTATTCTGTATCTTCACTAATTATATCGATGCACCTTGCTTGTGTAAAATTTTCTTCGACATACAAGGTCAGATCTCATCAATCTAGTATGAAAATTTGTAGTATCATTGTTCTCTTAAATTGAGAAAGCATAAAAATGTTTAGGAAATCCATCTTTGTCTAGAAGTACAATGAAGTGAAAATTGTTTATAGATGCAACCCATACAAGTAATTGAAAAACTTAAAAAAGAATCACACATATGAGTAATATTGGAGTTGTATTTGGCTCACTCCTTTGATGTATTTGATCTTAAACAGGCACAACAAAGATGTTGAATTAATTATATAAATGCACTTTGCTTGTATAAAATTTGCTTCCACATACAAGATCAGATGTCCTCAATCTAGTATGAAAATTTGCAGTGTCATTGTTCTCTTAAATTGAGAAAGGATAAAAGTGTATAAGAAATCCATCTTTGTCTAGAAGTGCAACAAAGTGAAAATTGTTTATAGATGAAACCCATACATGTAATTGAAAAACTAAAAAACAAGAGTCACACAGAGAAGTAATAAAGGAGTTGTTTTTGTCTCATGCCTTTGATGGATTTGATCTTAAACAACGGGAAGGCACAACAAAGTTGATTATTCCATATCTTCATTAATTATATTGATGTGACTTTCTTGTATAAAAATTGTTTTCACATAGAAGATCGTATCTCACATACAAGATTAGATCTCATCAATCTACTATGAAAATGTGTAGTATCATTGTTGTCTAAATTGAAGAAGGATACAAAAGTTTAGGAAATCATATTTTTCTAAAAATGCAGCTAAGTGGAAATTGTTTATAAATTCCATGGATCAATTAATGAATTTTGTGTGTAAAAGGTCTGCCATAAGTAAGCAAAAGTCATTTTATGGAGAATGGTAAGAGTTGAACACCCAAGATGTAAAGTATTGTTCCTTGCCTTGATGGCATGAAATTGGATGTAGGATTTAGTTTATTTTAATGAATCAAACATTTTTGAAAGGAAACTTTCACTGGTAAACGATTATATGTAGAACACGAGGCATATGTATTAAAAAGTTGCTAATAATTTAGTGATTACTTTAGTAGCAAAAATAATGCGTCCCTTTGATTCTATCCATGCTTGTGTCCTCCACTCGAGTAGTTGAGTATATAATATAGAGTAGTGGCTAATTAATGGCAAGGGAGTATTCATGCAGTCATATAAGTGACCTGTAATGGAGAGTATTTTATCTTACTACTACATTAGGAAAAACTCCTTGACCACCATATGTTGTGCTTCTAGTGTTCACCTTCAATAGTGTTTCTCGGTGTAGGTAAAATTTTTATGGGTATGAAACAAACCCTAATGCATTATGAATAGAAAACATATGGCCTTTGGAATTCGTCCAATGTTATGTGAGTGTCATCACACATCCATTGATTTCATATGATATTAAAAGTAAAAAGAATTTCCACTATCTGTCTTTCGTTGGCAAAGGTGGGGTTTGCATCGACCTCTTTTCTTTCCTATCTCCTTTAGGATTTATGTACAATACATTTGGTACCAGATTCCGTGGTAAGAAGTGGTGGTTTGTAGGACTTCATTTTTTTGTGAGCACTAATTGGATTGTTTTATGGGTGAAATTGATTACCTTTAATATATATCTTTTGCAAATAGTAAGAGTGTTGGTAAAAGGTGTAAGGCTCTAGCCTTGAATGGCTTTTGGCACCTCCCTTGAATGATCATCTCAGTGGTCATTGATCAACATGAATGGACATAATATAAGGTTGATGGTTAGAAGAGTTGGTTTTAGGTGACTTACATGATGGCAATGTGCACCATGGGAATTTTGGGTGTCCTTGCTTAGACTAAGCACATCGTAGAGCTCGAAAACCCGCACCAGTTGGAAGCACCAAGAGAATAAAAAGTGGGGGTTATGACAAATGACCCCATATGATCTATAGGCATGATACATGGTGGAAAATATTGGCATAGAGAGTTTGACTTGATTGAGTGCTTGGACTACATGCAAAACCAAGGAGTTGGGTGGTCCTCACTTAGGAGTTTTGATGGATGACATAGGTGTCTTCATGTAACGACCTCGTCGTTACGACAACAATGAAGTACAATTTTGTTTTTGTGTTAGGATAAAGAATCGTCACACATAATTCATAGCAACGCATAAACCACACGACATCAAAATTAAAATAATTACAAGCGACACATCATCGAAATCCATAATGACACAAGTCAATGCATTAACATAAATGATATCGATACATAATTAAAACATAAACATCGACTAAATCAAGCATCATGATAATTAATGGTTTCACTTAATTAATGCATCATCATAACAATTAACGACACAATCAACACATCAATATCATTTGAAGCGAAATACAAATAAGTGATTAACCATGCCGCTGAATAATAATGAGCTACCCGACCAACCTACCCTGCAAGGTTAGGACCTCGACACATAAGCAATTCTCAAGCCCGAGATTCCTCCGATTGATTTTGACCACTTAAGGTCTCAGGGCTAGCGACTATTTTGAGGAACAAGGAGGTGTCTAATTCCCGTAATCAATCACATATCGGCATTATTATAAAGGTGCAAGAGAATATAATAAATGAATCAGCCATGCATCTGCATTACTTTAATGGCACAAGATAATTCAACATAAATTCAACGGTGCAAGAGAATATAAATACTTAATCAAACATACATCGACATTATTTCGATGCGTGCAAAATATTCATCAAATTTAATTCATGGCACAAAAAGTAAACTAAACACACCATCATCCATACATCACATTTATTCATGGTGCAAGATAATTATCAATTTAATTCATAGCGCAAAAAACAACCATCTATTTAATTTCAAGGTGCGTGATTAATAAATCAACATAATTTCAAGGTGCGCGCGTGATCTAAATACTGAATTAAACATAAATCCACATTTCTTGCAGTATGCGTGACGAATCAATTATGAATTAAATAAATCACCCTTCATTAGTTTACAAGAATATACTTATTGTGAGTTTAATGATTTCATTTAAGGTTTTATAAAGAAAGGGATATTGGAGGATGAAGTTGCCTTTTTAGCAAGTTTGAGACAAGGACAAAAACTAAGCTCTTACTAGGAAGAAAGTTGTATTTTTGTACAATTAGGACTTTTGGTCTCCACTATCTCACAAGAGAAAAGAGAAATAAACATCCTCAACTAAAGTAAGGAATATCCCTATTGGAAGGATATCATAAACTATTTGTATAGAGTTTGTTGTTATTCCCTATAGCTTAGATGGGGAAATAATCTACTTATTTATTTAACAACAAAACCATAGAGCAGAGTTTTTAGAGGTCTACAATCAACAATTCTAAAATTGACAAGAAAATTGATATACTTAGATACAAAATTTAATGTTCAAAAACATTAAACTCAATTTGCATTCATCCTATCAAATCACGTGGCAGTAACGACCATAAAACACTATGAGGAAGATCCTCGATATCTATCAAGACCAATTAGAGAGGTTTTTTTCCTTTCTAGGGATCTTGAGACAAGGACGATGCATATCCTATTATTAGAAGGACAAATTTTATTCTTAAACAAAAATGCATGATTAACTAAAGTAGCAAAATCCCCATTGATAACATTTCATATGCCCCCTTTTTGTATGTGTTTCTATGCCCAAGATCCAAAAAGTGATAAAGTCTACTTATATCCACGGGAAGGTTCCACAAGAGACCGCTCTAAAAAATCGACTAAAAATATGACAAGTGCAGTTTGGTAGTTAAAGCAAGTTAAACTAGTGGATGGTTTACTATGTGGGGCGTTTTCCAGGGTAGCTCGAAATCCAAAGAACCAGGCGAAGGTATGGATGCCAATGATTAAACTCAAGAAAGGATGGTGATCTAAAACAAGGTCTGTCGTGCACATAATTTACCACCTCATGAGATGGAAATCTCAATAATTAGGTGTACGGTTCTCAAGGTTAGCAATAATGTTGAACTTGGGTACCTAGAAGGTGAACGTGCCATTCAGAATTCATAACCCATTCATGTCCTTGTAATTACCATAGTAAATGAAATCAGAAGTACATGTCACACAACAATTCATCCTACAATCATGGTCGAATTAAGAGGCATGGAAAAGGGCGTCTAGACTGGAACGACTAAGGTGGAGGACACAGATTTTGAAATTTACTGAACAGGTTGATTAAAAACTAGGTATTTCTGGGGGATGTACCTAGGAGGAATTAACGCGTTGGGCGATATGTTAGGTACCAAAACTCATAGTGATTTCTTCATAGAAAACACCAGAGAGGCACATCCGACAAATAAAAAATGGCGAGGTGAAGTGGCAGACTAAAGGAAAAACACTGGAAAAACATCTTCCTAATACGAAGAGACTTCAAGGGAAAATCGCAGTCCAGTTTCAAGAAACGAAGAGACTATTTTCCTGGCAAATCCGCCATGTGAGGAAGAGGAAAATCGCAGTTCATTTTTAGTAAAACGTAGAGTAATTTTCCTGGCAAAAACACCATGCGAGAAAGAGGAAAATCACAGTTCCTCTCCCCTGATAAGGATTGAGAGAAAATAAAGGGCAAACTCAGCGTTAAATCCCAATCTTGCAACAGGTGCAACAATTCCATGTTGTTCATGCACAATCTAAGCAGCAGACTTGAAACAGTTCCATCGGATGCCCTGGCTTTTACTTCAGGTTTTACATGCACCTCATTTTCTTATGCTTTCACCTTCACTTCACTGACTTCAACGAAAAGCGCAGGTGAAATAACCTCACGCCTTAGACTATTAATACCCTTTGAATCAAAAAGTTGTTGCAAGGGTACTCAACAATACGAATGAGCCCCAATTTTGTGATAAATTGTGAAGCAAGAAATGCAGAGAGAAAGAATAGAACAGAAAACAGTGTATTAGAATGTAAGAAGAAGAGTACAAAGATAGTACATGAAGAAGTTCTGAAGTAGTAAGTACTATGCAAAGGAAATAGCTGAGCTAAATAGGCTCAATCAAAACAAGAATAGAAAGTACAGCTGGCCAGGACAGCTGGCAGTGTATAGTCAGCCTGTTGAGGTTACATTATATTTAACACTCCCTCTTAAACTCAACAGTTACAAGCATCAGCACTGATTATGCCTAAGTGTTGTCTTTGAAAATAAAAAACTGACTTTCCTAGTGGCTTTGTAAAGATATCAACAAGCTAATCTTGAGAACCACAGAATAGTAGTACAATATCACCATTATTGACTAGCTCGCGTATGAAATGGAAACGAGTGTCAATGTGTTTGTTTTTCTTGTGAAATACATGATTTTTAGATAAAGCAATTGTTGAAGTATTGTCACAGAAAATAGGAGTTGGATCCTTTTCTGTATGTGACATATCTTTCAATATTCTTCTCA
>ML818667.1:41637-76984 GCA_009831015.1 Picea engelmannii | reverse complement strand
AAATTAGTTTCTTGGGAAATGCGGCGATGAATAAAATTATGGGTACTTCCACTATCAACAAGAATGATGACCTTCCTATGCTTGATGTAGCCAATTAGCTTGAGGGTTTGGGGAGTAGAGAATCCAGTGAGATCATTTAGGGAAATGATTGGTTCAACTTCAGGAGGGTGTGAAGGAGGGGTTATGTTAGTGGTTCAGGTGACATATACACAAGGGGAGATTCAACATCCTCTTCTGAAACATCCTCCAAGATGGCCAGAAAAATATTTGTCATCACAATTATAACAAAGGCCTTTGAGTTGGTATTCAACCATTTCAGCCCTGGTCAATTTTTGAATCTTTAGTGGAGTAGAAGGAGGAGTGGGATTTACTGGTTTAGTGCGAGGAATAAAGGAGGGTTTCTGGTTTTGAGAATAGACAACTTGTTTTGCTTCCTTAGCTCTTTTAGTAGCCTCCACCCAACTCTGAATCCGAGCCATGAGGACATGAGCACAAATCTCATCCTTGAGGCCACTGATAAAACATTCTCGGAAAAAAGCATCAGACATGCCCTCTGTACGAAAATTCAGTCACTCAAAAGTAGTTATAAAGTCTTCCACTATGCCAGATTGTTTCAACTTTGTAAAATGGCCTAAATGGTTAGTGTAAGTGTCAAAGCATTCATAAATCTATGCCACAAAGTGTGTCCAAGCAACGTACCCTTGACGGGAATTTTTTCTCTATTGCCACCATTGCCAACATTCTTTATCTAGATGGAGAACACCATACCGAAGTTTGGCCAACTCATATGTAATGTCGCACAAAGAGAAATAATGTTCCATTTGAGTTACCCAACCAGTGGGATCCGAGCCATCAAATTTGGTCACATCCACATGCGGAAGGCGTATATCACGTTGAAAGTGATGGGGCTGAAAATTATGGGAATGAGAGGAAGTCTTAGCTTCGGTATCCAAAGGTGGGTCAGATAAAGGGGGATCTGCAGGGATATGCAACTTGGTGCAGATCATCGAAGTGACAGATTCAAGCTGGGTAGTAATGTCTTGGTTGAGGTCTTCTTTGAGTTTCTCGATTGAGGCGGCGATGGAGGAATGCATGTTTTTATTGATGGTGGAAATATTGGCACTGAGTTGTCTCACTTCTTGTTGGGTCTTTGTGAAATTAGATTGCAAGGTATTGAAGAAAGCCTCCAAGTCTTGGCTACGAGTATGAGCCATGATGACGAGGGAACCGAAAAGGGGTAGGTGGGGTCAAAATATTTCTTGAAAAATTATAGGTATGAATGTGATAGGGCGAAGAGATGAATCTAATGGAATAGGTCTCAAATAATTGTGCAACAAAATCCAGACTTTGTTTTTTTTACACATGCGGAGTTATACTCCGGTCTAAAGAATAATGCATTGATGAAATTCCAAAATGCTTAACCAAGAAGAAATGTGTAGTGATTTGGAAACTCGGACACAGTTGTGCGGAAATAGATCTTGTATGTTTTGTTTTTTGTTTTTGTCCCCAAGGGTTAGGTATTCAAGGGTTTGCCCTGTGCTATAGCTCTCTGATATACGTGCGGGGTCCAACAGTAGTACTCGACCCAATATCTCAGGGCACCAACTAAAGAGGCTAGACCGTGCCCTTAGTCGTACTACCTGACTACCCAGGTACTAGAGAGTATCTTCCTGAGTGTTGTTCTTGGTGGCACTATAGCAATCAGGTGATCGATCAGTTTATCTAAAGAGGGCTTTAGGAAATCTAGGTCGATCTGTATACAGGTGTTGTCTGATGCGCTACCACTCGGAGGGGTACCAACATGGGTTACAAGGGTGGCCAACAGATGTGCGCTTAAGTACTAGTTGTATTTCCTGTGTGTATGAATCCTCGGCCGCAGGTTTATGCGCGTAACGACAGATCTATGTAGCTTAAAGACGTTGGAATACGTCTCTACCCTAAAAAAAAATTAACCCACAATTTTATGCTGAGGAAAATGCTCTGACACAACTTGTAATATTCCAGATATAAAAAGTATGCAGAACAAAAATAAAATTCTAGAAATGGCAGATGAACAACAATATAACCAAAACAACACCACAATAATACAAAAATGATACCAGAATAACACCCGAAAGAGCACTTTGATTACTAAGAGCAATGTTCACTTGTCTTTTCGAGGGGGCAACCTCCGACAGAGCAGAGCTCTATTACAATAATATCCAAGAGAAAAGTTCTCATACCCTCGACTCCTATTTATACTAAATATGTCTATCAAAAGAACCATCTAGAGGAAGATCCTTCTAGAAGCGGAAGCTTCTAAGAAGGTCTTATTACATTCGACTTATTCTTCCTTATTTCTAAGCCTTATTAATATTGACCTTTATTGCATCAGAATATATTATTCTACCTAAGTGATGGGTTAGGTCCCTAATAGTAGCTGTGAATGTGATGGTCCATAATGCGGATTGGCTCCGTCGCGAGTTCACCCTTGTCTGACACCGCAAGGAACTTATGTCAAACTTATGTGTAGGATCACTAACATAATGTCGCAAAATAGATACAGGATAAACACTGTGCATACACCTCCAAGAATGAGGCAAGGCCAGTCAATAGGCCATGAGTCCCTTCCTTTCCACAAATTTGAAAGTCCCCACAACCTAGGAGAGAGATTTTAGTCCCCTTTCTGAACTTAACCGAACTCTGGCGTAGTTTCACCCACAAGAAAACTCGGTCGCCAACTTCATAGTTGCGGTCAACGCGATGTGCATCAACATAACTATTTTTCTGATATTGCACGTCTTAATCCCTTGTCTTATCATTTTCAATTGTTCTTTCGTCTCTTGGATCAGTTTTGGTCCCACTAGGACCTATTCTCAAGTAGAACCAAGCTCAATGGCTTCTGACACGGTCACCTGTAGAAAAACTCAACAGTGCCATCTTAACAGTACCTTGATAGATGTTGTTGTATGTCAACTCTACCAGTGGAAAGAAATCTTCCCAATGTTTATGTTGGTCCATTACACACATACGCAACATATCTTCCCAAAATTTGGTTTTTTCTTTCTGTCTTTATGTCGGTCTCAAGGTGATACATTCTACTAGAGTTAAGTTGGGTTCCCAAGGCCTCTTGGAAACTAGTCCAAAATCATCCTATAAACATTGATCCTCTATCGAATATGATTCTTTTGGCACACCATGCAGACTCACAATCTTCCTGACACAAATTCTAGCTATGTCTAGTGCCTGATACGTCGTATGCACAGGAATAAAATGAGGATTCTTTGTCAGAGTGTCAACTACCACAAAAATTGAGTCATGCCTCCTTACCGTCAGTGGAAATCCAACAATAAATTCCATCGAAATGGCCTCCCATTTCGATTCTGGAATGACGTCAGGTTGTGTTAATCCACCTGGATGTCTATCTTCAGCCTTCACTCATTGACATTCTTGACACCTCGCCACGTAGCTAACTATGTCCTCCTAAACCTTCCCTGGACACGTATGTGCATACCAAGAAATCCCTGTCCATGTCGGGGACTTCCAATATCGACACTGTCATCAACAACCCACTGAGCCTTCAAAATTATTCCGCACACTTCTTGGTCCATATAACTTCTCATTTTCCTTCCACAATTTCATGATCAGATTTGCTACCTTCGAAAAACCTTCGACGAACCGTCGGTAATATCCTACCAAAACCAAGAAGTTGAGTACTCCTGGTACGTTTGTCGGTGCAAGTCATTCCATAATAGCCTCTATCTTCGTTGGATCCACAACGATGCCTTCGCTGGATATAACATGCCCTAAGCAATGAATCCTCGAGAGCATTTCGATAGTTTCTCGTAATTTGTGTTCCCATAAACACTGTAATACTAAGTGTAAATGATCGTCATGCTCCTCCGTCATCCGAGAATATATCAATGTGTCATAAATTAATACTTCAACTAACTTGTCCAAGCATTCGCGGAACACCCTATTCATCAATCTCCTAAATACCCCGGGACGTTTTTGCGTCCTCACAACAAATGTAAACTCGTAGTGACTGAACCTTGTCTGGAATGCGGTCTTAGGAATATCTTCCTCTTTAATTTGTAACTAGTGATATCCTAATCTTAAGTTGATCTTTGGAAACACAATCGTGCCCTTCATTTGGTAAAAAAAATCGTCTATTCTTGGCAACATGTACTGGTTCTTGATCGTTTCCTTGTGCAATTGACGGTAGTCAATATAGAGTCTCCACAAGCCATCCTTCTTCCGTATGAAAATAACATGTGCACCCCAAGGTGACACACTTGTACGTATAATTCCTAGGTTCAACAACTCCTTCAGTTGCATTTTCAACCCCTGTAAATCAGGGGTCGACCTTCGATAAGGTGTTCTTGCTATCGGTTCACTTCCAGGTTTGAAGTCGATGGTAAACCCCAATTCTCCTTCGGGCAGAAAACCCAGTAACTCTTCCATAAACGCATCTAAAAATGCTCATACTACTGGAAGGTCTTCCAATCCTTGAGCCTCACCTCATTCATTTAGCGCCAAGATTGTGCATAACTTGCATCCTTTGTGCATGCTCTTCTGCAGCTGTAGGGAAGAAATGAACCTCAAGGACACTCCCTAGGTTCTTCGTACAATCATTCTTCTATGTCCCTCAACAACGGTCAACTCAACCGTCTCGTCTTACAGTTGAGTATCGCATCATGCAATTCTAACTAGTCCATACCGATCACGACGTCGTAAGATCCTAAAATAATGACACACAGATTGTCCTTCGTTACAAAACCTCCCAAGTTAAGGATATAGTCCATAACCCTTCCTCCAACCTTCTGTTAGGAACCCGAAGCCATTTCAACGTATCTAACTCATCATGTCGACGGCCCTTAACATAAATCGTTTCATTGTTGTGCTAGAAATAGAGCTCTCTATAGCACCGGAATCTATCAACGTACTGAAAGTTTGGTCGGCGATGGCACCTATCGTCTCGAGCACAGTGGTCTGGTGCTCGGTCTGGCAATTATTCACCGCAGCATGAATCTTGTGGGCCTTTCCCAAATCTCCAATTGTATTGTGTCCTGTTGACCTGACCGATTTGGCCTTCTAAACCGAATAGTCTCATTGGTAATGTGGCTCTCCACATGTCCAGCATATGGTCTTTGGTCCAGTACCGCTGGCCCCCGAAGTAGAGGTTGTTGGCCTACCATCCTGAGATCCTATTATGTTATGTTGAATAGGCCTAAACAACCGTTGTTGCAAATGACGCGACTGTTGTTGCGGTGGTCCTCTATAGGGAGTCCCTCACTGAGGATTCAGTCATCATGGTGTCACGAACATGGATCCTCTCAACGTATCCCAATACCTTGATGTACGTCGGGCTGGTGTCATATGTTGTTACACACCTGACGTTTCTTTTCCTTTCAGTCTTGTAGGAGTCTTTCCCTGTCCCCCGTTGGTCAACTCTTCCTCGGCTATGAGGGCCTTCTGGACTGTCTCATGCAATGTCTTAGGCATTAGGATCCTCACCTTTGTACAAATGCAGAAGTTAAGGCCGAACACAAACTTGTTGATCTTTAGATTCTCGGTGTTCAGATGTGGAGAAATCCAGGCAGCTCCATGAATCGAGTCTCAAACTCGAGCACCATACGACCACCCTGTCGTAAGGCGTTGAACTCATTGAGCTAGCACTCAATTAAATCCTATTATGGATACCTATCCTGGAATCGTTTCTCGAACAGTTCCCATGACACGTCTTCAACGACCAGGTTTAGTTGAGGTAGGAGTGTCTTCCACCAAGAAGAGTGCTCACGTTCAGCTGAAATACCACCATGCAGACTTTCCTATTGAAGGTGTAATCACGAAGTATGAAGTACATCATCATATTCTCCAACCATGCCTTGGCAGCTGAGCCATCTGTGGCACCCATGAACTCGGGAAACTTAACATTCTCAATTTCTCCGGGAATGCTACTACTGCCAACTGGAGTGCATTGTGAACCCTCCTGGGTACAGGCACCTTGGTCTCATCTCTATTTAGTCAATTAATCAAGGCCTCTCCCATCCTCCAGAAGGACCTAGTTAGTCCAACCACATCCGTAACAACAATATGTTCATGCCCAATGAATTGTTCTTCTCCTTGGGGTTAGACCCCTCTGGCATGGATGCTACTGGAGGCGTTGCGCCTTTTCCCCTAGCACCACGTCCTCTACCACCACGACGTCCTCTAATCACGATTTCTGTACAGACACATTTCAATTTCATTAACGATAAATTATTAATCAAGTGTTTAATACAGTGGAAGGTGTAATGACCCCAATTCGCGAGGTTGAACCCACTATGATACCATATGTAACGACCTCGTTGTTATGACAACAACGAAGTACAATTTATTTTTTACGTTAGGATAAAGAATCGTCACACATAATTCATAGCAACGCATAAACCACACGACATCAAAATTAAAAGAATTACAAGTGACATATCATCAAAATCCATAATGACACATGTCAACACATTAACATAAATGATAGTGATACATAATCAACACATAAACAACGACTAAATCAAGAATAATCATAATTAATTGTTGCACTTAATTAACGCATCATCATAACAATTGTTAAGAACCAAATATCAATATAGCATAGAAAAACCTCAGACTAAGTACTCAACGCTTGAAAAAGAGAGAATTTCAGATAATAATCCTCTTCGAGGGGACAACCTCCTTATACACCACATAAATGTCCAATTACAAGATGATTCCAAATGAAAATGTCTCCTTGGTATATATAGGAGACTAGGAGGTACAATTACAACTAATGGACCCAAGCCGACATAAATAAAATAACATTATTAATTGTTATATGCCCCAATTAAGGGGTAATGTGTCACTATTTAGGGCTTAACAACAATTAACGACGCAATCAACACATCAAGATAGTCTGTAGCGAAATACCAATAAGTGATTAACCATGCCACTGAATAATAATGAAATACCCGCCCAACCTACCCTGCAAGGTTAGGACCTCCAAGACACATACGAAACACTAAAGCCCAGGATTCCTCCGATTGATTTTGACTGCTTAAGGTCTCAGGGCCGATGACTGTTTGGAGAAACAAGGTGTCTAATTCCCATAATCAATCACATATCAACATTATTATAAAGGCACAAGAGATGCTAATAAATAAATCAACCATGCATCTGCATTACTTTAATGGTGCAATAGAATTCAACATAAATTCAACAGTGCAAGAGAATATAAATACTTAATCAAACATACATCGACATTATTTCAATGCACACAAAATAATCATCAAATTTAATTCATGGCGCAAAACATAAACTAAACACACCATCATCCATACATCACATTTATTCACGGCGCAAGATAATTATCAATTTAATTCATGATGCAAAAAGAAACCATCTATGTAATTTCAAGGCACATGATTAATAAATCAACATAATTTCAAGGTGCACATGTGATCTAAATACTAAATTAAACATAAATCCACATTTCTTCTAGGACGCGTGACTAATCAATTATGAATTAAATAAAGCACCCTTAGTTAGTTTACAAGAATCTATTTATTACGAGTTTAATCATTTCATTTAAGGTTCTATAAAGAAAGGGATATCGAAGGATGAAGTTGCCTTTTTAACAAGTTTAGACAAGGAAAAAAGCTAAGCTCTTACTAGGAAGAAAATTGTATTTTGTACAATTAGGACTTTTGTTCTCCACTATCTCACAAGAGAAAAGAGCAATAAACATCCTCAACTAAAGTAAGGAATATCTCTATTGGGAGGATATCATAAACTATTTGTATAGAGTTTGTTGCTATTCCCTATAACTTAGATGAGGAAATAATCTACTTATTTATTTAACAACAAAACCATAGAACATAGTTTTTAAAGATCTACAATGAACAATTCTAAAGCTGACGAGAAAATCGATATACTTAGATACAATATTTAACGTTCAAAAACATTACAGTGAATTTGCATTCATCCTACCAGAGCATGTGGCAGTAATGACCATCAAACATTATGAGGGAGATCCCCAATATCTATCAAGAACAATTAGAGAAGGGTTTTTCTTTTCTAGGGATCTTGACCCAAGGACGATGCCTATCTCAGTTTTTTTGGGTGATGTAGCCAGGCGGAATTAACGCGCTGGGAGATATGTTAGGTACCAAAACTCAGAGCGATTTCTTCATAGAAAATGCCAAAGAGGCACATCTGGCAAATAAAAACTGGCGAGGTGAAGTGGTGGAATAAAGGAAAAACGCTGGCAAAACATCTTACTAATACGCAGAGACTTCAAGGGAAAATCGCAATCTAGTTTCAACAAACAGAGAGATAGTTTTCCTGGCAAATCCGCCATGCGAGGAAGAGGAAAATCGTAGTCTGTTTTCAGCAAAATGCAGAGTAGTTTTCCTGGCAAATCCACTATGTGAGGAAGAGTAAAATCGCAGTCCCACTCCCCCGATAAGGATTGAGAGAAACTAAACGGTAAAATCTGCGTGACAATCCCAATCGTGCAGCAGGTGCATCAATTCCAGGTTGTTCATGCATAGTCTAAGCAACAGACTTGAAACAGTTCCATCGGCTGCCCTAGCTTTTACTTTAGGTTTTACATGCACATCGTTTTCTTATGCTTTCACCTTCACTTCACTGACTTCAGCAACAAACGCAGGTGAAACAACCTCACACCTTAGACTATCAATACCCTCTGAATCTGAAAGTTTTTGCAAGGGTACTCAACAATACGAATGAGCCCCAATTTTGAAGCTTACCAGAGATAACTTCACCAATTATACTCGTTGGGAGAAATGCCTTGAACTTCGTATTTCCATCGTTAGAAAAAAAGTGAATCTGGGTTGCTACTCCATACAGACTTGAGATCCACGACCTATGCAACTGTATCAATGGCTCTGAGGGCAAAGGATTTGTGAGCTCAACCTCGAGGGCACCCGGGGTAATCATTTCCTTCTCCACAGTCCCTTGTTACCTACAAACTGGCACAAATGGAGCAGGAACAACGAGCGGTCGGCAACAATGTGACTCGATCTAGGGATGTGGGATGAAAAAAAGATGGGAAAGGAAGTGTAAACTGAAATGGAATATTGTCGGGAGATTCATTGTTGGGCGAATTTGTGGGCAGCAATTGAAGGACGATCCCATTAACCCGGAATTATAATTGAAATCCATTTATTGTCTTATCAATAGTAAAGAAGGTCTTCATACACATAATATCTGGAATAACACTTCTAAGAATCATATTACCACAATAATGGGAAGAAGAGGATTTAATCCATAAAATTTACCTACTAAAATAGAACCCTACTATATTCATGAAATTGCACACAGATAGGTTTGTAAATACACCCATTCTTATTAATTGTATAGAATAAACAGATCTCAAATAAAAACCACTACATAGGTCATTTGGCCTCGATCATTAGTTTATCAATTATGGTAATCACCCAGAACAAGAATATCTCAGCAATACATATACAAATCTGAATCTCATTGCGAATAAAATCTTCAACAAAATACCATAAAAATACATGTATAAAATTTAAATCTTACTACAATTAAAATTTTCAACAGGAATATCGTAGCCGACGACGACGTAGGCGAGAAGCTCTTCCGCTAAGGCACTACATTCGATATCCCGCTTTCCAATCGTTGAGACTTTACTGGTACCTCCCAACTAACGCTAGGGTACTCTTCTTCTCCCTTAGCCCCCCGATTCACAAAGGGGCCACAGACACACACAATGAGAAGTCATCTAGCTCTCATCTCGCCTCGCAAGGTAGAGCCATCACTTTCTCTCAAGCTAGGTATCCCAACTCTCATAAGTAAAACCAGTCAAAATTTCTGCAGCATAACTTTGCCCATCACCAGTCTCCTCCCCTTCTCCATATCAGCCATTTATTTTATAGGAGTTTCCTCAATGACAACTTTCCATTTGCACATTTAATTCTTTTATTTAAAATTTAATTAGGAATTATTCCCCCCATACAATTGTCACTCGTTCCCTTAGTTGCACAAGTAAATCCACAATTTAATTTAATTAAAAGTCAATTTCCCTCACTCATCATAAAAGCCCTCCTAAAATCACTCCTAGTTGTCCATTTATTCCCTTTATTTTCCATTTATGACCGACGTCTTTCTAAAATGGAGTTGAGTTAAAGTAGTAATGTTCTCTAGTTAGACTAGACTCTAGACACCTTTCTATGCTTACACATTCTTATATGTTTTATTCCTTTCTAATTTGGTATTTACTTGCACAATGTGTGTTAAACCACTCTTTAGATTTGTTTTATTTTATTTATTTATTTATTATTGATTTCTTAAATTGTTTTACTTCACCCCTCATTATTTAATTTATAAAATTAGTTTTTAGTCTTCTCACTAATCTTAGACTTAGGCATGGTTACATTTTTATTTGCACAAGCTTAGACCCTTATGGATTATGCTTAATAAATTCATTTTTTTGTTAATTAATTAATCAATTAATTAAGTTGGCAGGTGCTCAAGATTTTACAAGGTTTAACATTCGCTCAAATTTTTCTAGGCCATCTAGATTCATTGACTCACCTTTTTAAATACTGTGACGTGCCCTTCAAGACGCACTTTGTGCTCCAAGGGTGCCACTCACCTTTGATTCAATTTTAATAACGTGATGTGCCCTTCAATATGCACTCTGTGCTCCAAGGGTGCCACTCATCTTTGACTAGTTTTGGTAGTTGTCCAACCCTTAGAGTCATCACTCCATTCAGGTGACCTTGTGAGAGACTAAGGGATTCTAAGGAACAAGGACTATGCCTTATTGCTTGCCCCTTAGAATCTTCGTGAGCGACTGTCTTAGTCTTCCCTCACAGCATCGTGGATCTCTCGAACTAGGTAATCATTAACCTACAATTCGAGCCACGACGAGAGTGCTATTAGGTTGTGCCAAGACTGTTGCCACACATATCCCTCAATATTGGGTTCTTGTGCATGGCCCCTTTACTCCGTATGTGAGTCATATTAACAAGCAATAGTCAGTCTGCATCCATCAACAAAAAAATTGTCAATGATCCATAAACAACATCATAATTTAATCGATCATATGTCACATATGCATAAATGAAATACTCAAACCAAGGCAGTCCACTCCCTAACTCAATCCAGAGTCCAAGGAGGTCCATTGATTCCATCGGCATCCTCAATCTGTCAAATGTCTTGCACACTCAGGGGAAACTTGTCAATAGCATTTGTTAATACATAGATATCAAACAATACAAATCATAACCCATCAACATAACCATAAGAATCCATAAGCGAAACAGATAACCATATACCAAACCGGATCACTTGCACGCAAGTTTCCTCAAAGAATAGTCAATAACATGTGCTCACAAGAGCGGGGTGTTACACTTCAGGCATAAGCATACATGGAGACAACCATGAAACATGATCATTGGATGCACATCTACTAGGCACACTTAGACACACTTGGGCATAGTTGGACACACCTGAGCATAGTTAGATGCACTTGGATGGACTTGGGTGGACTTGGGAACACTATCGAGTGAACTTGTTGGATGTAGATGATCAATGGACAAGTCACTAAAGGAAGCAAAGTTGATGGATGGCACTTGGGTCCACCTTAGAGTGAAGGGGCTTTCAAGTGTAAGGTGTGTCTCATATAAAAGGAGGATGCCTCAAAAGTGCTAAGGCAAGAAGTTATTGGTAATTCATATGGAGTGTAAAGGAGCTCTATGATATGGTGTTAAGTTCAAGGCTAGGCACAATAAGGCAAATTGCACTTGCCGAGTGAGAAGAAGAAGACGACGGGACCTATAGGAGGTAGGCTTGCGGTTGCTTCAAGGGTTGAATTGTGCAAGTATGTTGGGCAGTAGACAGAAGGAAATATTGTCTTATATTCATTATACATATATAATAGAGTTGTGGGCATGAGGCTTCAACTCCCTTGTTGTATATCTATGACATTCTTAATATAGTAAAGTTAAGGAACTTACCTTGGGTTTTGCTTATACATGTGTGTTGTGGAATCTTTATGATTGTTGGATGTTATTGTTCCTTGCTTTGCTTTGTGTTGGCTAAGTGGTGAAGTATCAACTAAGTGTCAAAGTATTGTTGGGATGCTTTAAACGCCATGGTTGGATGTATGTCTATTATTGAATGAATTTGGTTGAGTAGGACTTAGTTTCATTTAGCATATTGTAGCCTAAGACAAAGTTATGGGAATACCTTAAGTGAGATGTAGTATGGTTGTAGTAGGTGTAGGTTGGCCAAGCCCCATTGGTCGAGGCAAGGTAATGCTACATGACCTAAGGTTCCATAATAGACTTGGGAGAAAATCAAGTTTACAAAGAAAAATTTGAGCATACTGTAAGTCTTTGACATGTTATATTAGAGCATACTCTTTGCCACTTCTTGAAGGAAATGTGGTATCCAAACTGATTTTGAGATAGTTTTGGTGCTCTTCACCACTATCACTACCGTGAAAAGTGATATCAGCACACTCTTCATTATGGTTGGGCATGTTCCTATTATTGAATGAACTTGGTTTAGTAGGTCTTAGTTACATTTAACATATCATAGCTTAAGGTCAAGTTATGGACATGTATTAAGGGAAGAGGTGTAGTCTGGTTGTAGTAGGTGTAGGTTGGCCAAGCCCCTATGGTCGAGGCAAGGTAGTGCTACATCACCTTAGGTGCCAAAATAGACTTGGGAGAAACTCAAGTTTGCAAAGAAAAAATTGGGTACAATGTAAGTCTGTGACAAGTGGTATTAGAGAATACTCTTCACCACTTTTTGAAGGAAAGGTAGTATTAGAGATAATTTTGAGACAATTTTGGTGCTCTTCACCACTATCACTACTGTGAAAAGTGATATCAGAGCACTCTTCATTGGTAGGAACTTGAGGTAAAGCAGCAGGGTTTGGGACAAGCTTCCAAGAAGTCATAAGAATGGATTGAAGACTAGAAAAAAAATTAGTGCCTTGTTGCAGTAGTTAGTCAAGAAAATTTGTCTGCACAAAATGGTGAGTTCTCTTGTTGTTTTAGGAATGTTGTAGGCTTGAGGTAGCAAGGTGAACCAAGTATTTAAGACTTGGGTAGGATTTCCATATGTGTCTAGAAGTCGAACCCATTTTTGAGTTGCGACATGGAAAGCATAGAGAAAGAGTCATTGAAGACCAAGATAGAAGTCGTGGCCATGGACTTGGATCATTGGGATCGAGAGATCTGTTAGTTGTACCAAACACATGTGGTGAAGTTGGAGAATACTAGCACGCATGCCTAATCTTGGGTTCAAAAGTTGTATAATTTTATAGACCAAGTATAAACTTGGGTGCTACCTAAGTTGGATTCATTTAGGAGGCAGGATGCTCAATATGACAACAACATTACAACAAGGAAGCAACTGAAATTTCCTAAGTCCATAAGTAAGAATGTTTCTTATTTCCTTTGTTACCAGAATCATTTTTCCATGGATTGTCCTTTGAATAAGAAGTTGGAATACTTAGAAGAAGTCCAAGAGAAATCAAATTTGAAGGAGAAGCCAATAGCCTTAGGAGAAACTCGGGTGCAATAGACTTCAAAGGAAATTTTGGAGGTTTTGGGTGCCTTGACAATAGGTTTGGGAAAGTTTGTGGAAAAATTTCATGGGCATGGTTTGTGAGGTGAAGATATGAATGATTTTTGTTTTGTGAATGCAATTGTGAGTGGATTGAAGGTGGTAGCCTCAATAGACATCGATTCAACCCACAACTTTGTAAGTGAATGGATCACTATAACACTTCATTGTAATCCTGAGAGTGCCATGACCACATTCAAGTTGGTGAACTTAGTAGTGAAGCCAATAACAAGAGTAGATCATTATGCACCTTTGAAGGTTAGGGAATGGTTTGGAATTGATTGTGGCTCTATTGGACAACCATACAATCATCATGGGGAAAAACTTCCTCAAGATTTCCAAAGAAGTTCTAGTACCCCATGAGAATTGTTTCATGTTCCTGGATGGAACTAAGACTTGTGATGTGCCTATGATGACTAGAAGCAAGTTGAGAAGGATGCCAGGAATTCCAACCATAAAATTGATTGAGGCAACCAGTGAATCTATAATCATTCCTTCTGTCATCACATAATATCAAGAAGAGATGGTTTTGAGCAAAGCATTTTTGGGTGCCAAAGATGGTGAAGAACATTACAAAGAGTAGGTTAGCAACACTAGAGACTTTGGTGGAGTCAATCTTGAAAAAGATTGAACTATTGTGAACTTTAAAGAACTAGAAGCAAGATGTTGGAGGCAAAGCTAAATTGCACCATCAATGATTGTGGAGGTCATTAGTAAAGGCACTCACCAAGAAATGACTTTTTGCACACATAATTGTGTGTAAGAAGAGACAAGCCATTTGGATGTCTCATTTTTTTTTATGAAAAATAGTATAAGTATTGGGAAGTGAATGGAGGCACTCACCCAACAATACTCTCAGTTGGATGCGAGGATGGCATAAAGATTAGTCCCTTATTAGTCCCTATCGAAGGCATAGAGGAACTATAACGATCAATAATTTGCTATATTCCCTATCCAAAACCTCCACGGGCTCAAGCAAAGATAGCATAAAGATTCCAAATCTTGGATAAATCATTGGGGAATACAAGAAGAATCCATCATGCAAAATATCGACAATATTACAAATATTATCACTTCTAAATTTAAGGAGAAATGTGTGTGGTGTGATAAAGAATTAGTGGATAAAAGGAAATTAAGATACTACAAGGAGGTGGTCAACCCTAATTTAAAAGATCAAAATTACCTCTCCTTTTTGAGAAGTGCAAAGAAGAAAATCAACATTGCTAAAATAAGAACAAACTCTAACGAGCTCTATAGTGAAACTGGGCGTTGGACCGCTAAAAAAAAGAAATTAATAATAAATAAGATAAAGACAAAGATAAGTTAATAATAAATTGAAATTTGAAGTTAATAATAAGTTAATAATAAATTTAACTTTTTCCTTATTAGTCCATGTCGAAGGCGTAGAGGGACTATAGCGATCGATAACTCGTTGACTTTATATTAGTTTGTCGTTTGACTGCAAATTTTTGCATAATCTCTATTGTTCGAACTAGAGAACTAAAAATATTATTTTTTATATAATAAAAAAACCCTTATATGTCATGCTCTCATTGGATAATAGATTTGAGGTCTTATTGTCAGCTTCGCTATTCTCAAAGTTTTATATTTAGGCATATCCAAAGTTTTTATCATCTACGCTCTTTTTGAATTTGTACTATTAATATTGAAATGTTTAGATATCCAAAGTTTTGAGCATGGATAGTCAGTTTTTTATTAGTTGACTTCATATTACTTTGTCCTCTGAGTAAAAAAAAATTGCATGGTCTCCATTGTTCAAACTATTGTTATTATTATTATTTTTTATTTTTCTTTATTGTTGCGTACTTAGAAAGACATTTTCATTATTTTGTACGTAAACAGGCTTGCCACACTGCATTCTTTCTTAAATGTTTGCACATCGCGAGGCCCTTCAACAGTTCTGACAGCCTTAAGTGTTTACATAACATGCCTCACAGCCTTAAATGTTTACTCAACATGCGTGTTACAATACAGTTTCCTCTTATTTTTGGATACAGTCTTGTCTGCAGTGAATTTGGGCAATATTGTTCTTCACCAGCATTATTGGTTAACTGGTTGATGTTTGCTCGTTGGTTCGTTCGATGTTGTTTGTTGTTCTTTGATTCAACTTTGCAAAGTTGAGGTCCTGCAGCTGCAGTTGGACCTCTTGGTGCTTGTTCACTGGATTGTTGTTTGTTGATTGTTCTTGTTTGCTTCAACTTTACAAGGTTGGGGTCCCGCATCCGCAGTTGGACTTGTTGTTACAGTTTGTGTGGTTTGGAGTTGCGCTTCTATCGTTCCTCGTTCACGAGTAAGTTTTGGTGCAATGGTTTTTTTTCTATTCCTTATTTGTTGTTTACTATTTGCATCTTGCAAGCAAGAATTTTCAATACTAGGAAACCCTAGGTCAAAATCCTCTTGCAGAACACCTTTTTGTGTGACTGTTACGACTAGAGAAACAGTCATTTGTTGTTGTCTTGTCCTTTTTCTTGAATGCCAATGTTCTATACAGAACCCACCTCTGTCGTGGCCATAGTGACATATAAAAAAAAATCAAAATTTTCTCCTCATTTTTTCTGGTCTTGAAAACCATACATTTGGTGCATTTTTCCCAGTCTGTTCCCTTGCAAAACGTCTTGTTCCCCTTTGAATGTCAATGATGAACACAGAACCCACATCTGTTGCAGCCACAGTGAAATATAAAAAAGGAAATCAAATGTTCTCCTCATATTTTTTGTTCCTAGAAACCATATGTTTGGTGCATTTTTTCTAGGATGTTTCCCACATATGCCAACTTCCACGTCTTGTATATCATGCGATAACTCTTTCAAAAATAGCAATGCAAAGGGGTTTAGAAAACGAATTCAGAGTTGTCATTGTGGAGCAAGCATCTGCCAAGCCCTTGTGACAGGGCATGCTTTCTTTTTATACAACAATATATTGTTTGACTTCAAATCTCCTATATTTTCCTTAAAACTAGATTGAAAGCGGATGTGAACATCAATCGTGATGGCATGGGGCCCTTCACACCAAGTTGATCTTCATCGTCCATAGCCTCAAACATTTCCCATCCTAATCATCCTAGAGCTTGTGGTAATATCCAATTGTTCTTATTCGGATATGATTCAGATCATCATTTGTTGAAGCATTTGGGAGACTTGGAGGTTTGTGGTGCCTTTGCTCAGATGGAGCTTCTCAAGAAGTCGAATAAGATGGGATTTGGGGTGGAGTCTTATTTGGAGGTGGATTGACCAAGGGAAATGTATTACAAAGGGTGCCATATTTCAAGGTTGTGAGCTAAGTAAGAAAGGTGTGGAACTTCTATACCAAGGATTGGAGAGTGATTGCCAACTAGAAGACTCTCCTTTCCTCGAGTAGGCCAGCGATCAAAGATAGCACTAGTCCACTCCCATATGAACATATGTATAATTTAAATATTGATATGCAGGGGTCCTTCTGGAATGATTGGGGATGAATATTTGGGGAAAATATTCAGTAATATGACCCCAAGAAGCTCTACTCTATTTTTCATCAAAGACACTCTTTATCTATGGTCCTCAATGCTAGATGGGTTTCTTATGAATCTAGGGGCATTGGATCCACTAGTTATAAACTATATGATCTCTCCATTTGATCTATAAACTTTGGGTCTTAGCTTGGTTGGTTTTTTATTAGGGGCTACCCTCCAAAGCTCGTCTTGTCAAAAGCGAGTTGCTAGATGTGTCATGCCCTTTTTGTCATCGATCAAAGACCTTGGAGCATCTTTTATGGAACTTGTAACTTTTCTAGATCATGTTGTAGGTTGGTGCAAGACAATCATTTGATTTTGCTTCATTGGCTTGCAGCGCTTCTTGGAGATTCAACATCCTTGGTCTTGTCCCACCTCTTGGGATTTTGGGACTATATTTGGATTTCAACTTTGTTTACAATCTGAACGTTGTGTTGCAAATATGTTTATCCTTATGAGGTTAGTTATGTCAATTCTTTTTGTCACTCTTTGTGAAAAGGGATATGTATGCAATTGTCTACCAAAAGCTACCTCCTTATTAAGGATGCCAAAGAGTTTAGTGATGTAGCTTATTGTGAGTTTAATATTGCCTTTTTCTCTCTATATATATACCCTTTTGTTTTTCTTTTTTGTTTTCCCTTTTTCAACTACTATGTAATTTTTTCCTATATAATGTAAGACAATATTTTGAGAAGAAAAATAAATCATAATTATTATATTAATAGAACGTCGCAATTGTAAAATGTACAAGTACAATAAAATTATAAAAACATCAATTATTTTGTAATATATATCAATTCTAATGCATGATAATAACTATCCCACAATTTCCCAAAGTGGTACGATCCAATGGTGGAAAGCGAGGGGTTTTTCACCTTTGGGAAATGTTCAATTCCCGTGAGGACCTAACCTGGAGCCATGGGGACACCTTGAGGTAGTGGTCGAACGTGTGGTTACTGTTGATTTTTCAATAAGCAAAGCTTAAGCATGAAGTTCATTCTATTTTAGCATTTTACTTAAACCATAAACAATTTGTTGCAGCAACCAAGATCACAAGAAGAAACACCATGCACAAGTACACAAGAAGTACCATGGGAAACCCTTCTCAACAAGGGAAGAAAACCCAGCCAATCCTTTGCAATATTCTTCAAGATAAAGACCTCCACCACCATAAACACCTAGCACACAAAAGGGTGCTTACAAACCCTAGAAACCTAGCGCCCAAGAGAGGTGCGCACTTTTCCCAAGAACAAGTGTTTGCTGAAATTTTCAAACTCACACTTGTGTTATGATTCCTCAATGTGAAATTTACCTTTACTTATATTAGACTGAACCTATCAACAGAAGTGTCTATTGGCACAATAGGGCCAACCTCAATAACTTATAATATAATTAATAATTACCATATTAATTATCTTTTATATTAATTAACTTTTACATTAAAGTGGGGCCGACCTGTACTCTTTGCATTACAAATAGGGTTACAAGTAAGTCCGACTCTTGAACAATATAGCAAGGGATATTATACACCCACTAGTGTTCAACCACTAGGGGCACATCCACAGGGATGTTCACATATCTATCTCACTGTGTCTCATAGGAGAACCACACTCACTAGTGCTCAACCACTAGGATCACGTTCACTTGTGCTCATCCATAGGCACGTCCAACTCAGCAGATCTTCTTTCCCACTGCATTACACATGAGAGTCATCTGGATTTCATCATCTCAACTCTCTGCTCAGAGGAGGCTAATACATCATTTCATCTCTATCTCAGAACGATGCACCCATCTCATGGGAATTCACACATTCACATGTGCTCAGCCACAGGCACGTCTAACTCATCAGATCTTCTTTCTCATTGCGTTGCACAAGAGAATCATATGGAGTTCATCTCAACTCTTTGTAAGGAGGAGGCCAGCACAACGTTCCAATTCTTTCTCAGATAGGAACCACACACCCATCTCATGGGCACACCCAACTCATGGGCTCTCTCTCAGGTTGTCTCTATCAGTCTATGTCATGAAGGATGTCTCACGCAGCTGTAATCATCAACACTCCCTCTCAGCTAGGGAGGCATTCTCCATCAAGCCAAGTCTTGCATGGAAGTACTTGAACTTTGTCTTGGTTGTAGTCATCAACACTTCCTCTCAGCTAGAGAGGTATTCTTCACCAAGTCTTGCATGGAAGTACTTGAACTTTGTCTTGGTTGTAGTCATCAACACTTCCTCTCAGCTAGAGAGGTATTCTTCACCAAACCAGTTTGGTGAAGATGTATGTAATCTGCTCATGTGTAGGAAGGTATTGCACGTGTACTGCTTTCCTCTGCATCATGTCTCTGAAAAAATGATATTTTATCTCAGCGTGTTTCAATCTATCATGAAACACAAGGTTCTCAAAAGAGATTCACACAACTCTGGTTATCATCATAGAATCCACCTCATGATCAAGTAAATATGTCAGAAGCTTGTGAAGCCACACTGCTTTGCACACTCAATGCTATAAACTCTGCTTCTGTGGTACTCAAGGTCATAGAGCTTTGTTTCTTGTTGCACCAGGAAACCATGGCAAACTCCAAGGTAAAACAACAACTGGATGTGCTCTTTTGGTCCACTATACTCTTTGCCCAATCTATATCGGCATATCCCTGCAAACTCAGGTCCACACTGGAGGCATATCTTAGGCCATATCCAATTGTGTCTCATATATATCTCAATACATGCTTTACTACTATCCAGTGAGTCTGTCTCAGCTGACTCATGGATTGACTAAGTACAATCACTGCATAGCATGAATCAGGTATGGTGTTTAACCAGATACATTAGTGATCCAATCAGTTGGGGGTCAATCTCATCTGAATCATCATCATTTATTTTCTTCATATCCATCATCATTGGCGTAGGCGTGGATTTTCACTTCTGTCATACCGAATATCTTCACTGTATATTTTCTTTGACTCAGGAAAATCTCATCGATCATTTGTCATACTTCTTGTCCCAAGAAGTAGTGCATCATACCCAGATCATTTATCTAAAAATTAGAAGTCAAATCTTACTTGTATCCAACAACAAGGCTTTCTGAATAAGCAACCAAAATCAGGCTTTCGTCACCAACACTGTAATAATATAGTTTTGGATAAGCAACACTCTTGCTGAAACCCAAACTCATCAAGAATCCACCCATCTGATATAGTTTCCTACTCATGGATGGTCGTACGAATGGAAGTGTATTGGGCTTACTGGATCAAGTGTCTCATCATAGACAACTCCCTCTGTTTGTGAGAATCCTCTGGCTATAGATCTTGCTTTGTATTTCTCAACACTTTCATTAGCTACATGCTTGATCTTATAGATCCACTTGAAAGTCACCACAGACTTCCCTCCTGATCTCTGAACAATATCTTATACATCATTCTTTAAGATATATTGGTATTCTTCTGTTATGGCATCTTGCCATACATGTTCTCTTGTTGCTTCTCCAAGACAAGGAGGCTCAAAACCAATGAAGTGGCTCATGATTGAAGGATAGCTCGAAAAACTCTTTTTCTTTCTTGAGATGTTCCTTGAGGGGCTTGTATGTTCCTCTGCCTCCTGTAGAGTTTTGTCGAGCCTAGGCAGGCCTTTTATGTTGTACTGCAATATCTATCGGCATATCAACTGGAGCAACTAGATCAACTGGAATAATTGGATCAACTGGAATAATGTGTGTCTCCCTCTGAACTGTTGAAGGGGGAGAAGGTATTGTCTCACTGTCAATCTCCATCTGAGATTCTCTGGATCTTTGAAAGGCTATCTCTTCTTCAAGGACAACATCTCTACTTGTCTCAATCTGTCTCTGACCAGGGATGTAGATATGATATGTCTTCGAAGATTCATTGTTATCTCATAAATGTATCATTTCTCCCTAAAGGGTCTAGCTTGGACCTCTTCTTTGGGTACATGAAAATACACTGGGCACCCAAATATCCTGAAGTGTTCAATCTCGGGCTTCACTCTGGTGAAGGCTTCTTCAGGAGTTATGTTCTTCAAAATCTGTTCAGGATTCCTGTTCTGAACATATATTGTGTCATGCATACTTCTGCCCACAGGATCATAGAAGGATTTTGATCATGCATTATTGCATTGATTGTCTCAATGATGGTTTTGTTCTTCCTCCTCAAATAGTTTTGACTCCCTCTGAAGTCTGAAGTATAACTATCTTCCTTTGTTATTAACCTGCCTGGAACAAGAAAACAAATGAAAGGAAACAAAACAAGAATATCTCCTAAAGGAGAATAACGAGTACATCTCTAGAATCAAAACAATTTAAGGATTGTTGTCACAGCTACAACATCTACTTGTAATGTAGCAAACTTTAGAAATGTAGGTTAGAGGCATGATAATTAAAAACAATCAAACCTGGAGTTTTTACTTCCAATGTGTTGTTCTTTTGAAGGCATTGAGATCCCTCTGGATTCATGACTTCAGCAAAGGTTCCTTCCTCCTGCAAGTACCCTCATGATAATGATACAAATAATATATACAAGTGCATACCTGAGGGTGTTGATATGTTGAAGTCTTCATCTCCTTGAAGTCTTTGGCTTCCAGGAACTGAGTTTGCTTGATCCACCAAGCTTGTCTTCCATCATGATTCTGATCATCATAATTTTAGATTCTTCACAAACCCTTGTCGACTGGGCTAGAAAACCTAATGGCTAGACTAGACTAGCACTTTTAGGTTTTGTTGGAATTATGACTTCCAACAATAAGCCTTTGACAGATAGGAGAATACTGATGAGTTGAAGAGCTCCTTCAATGAGTTGCAGAAACCCTAATTCTGAATTTTTTACAGAAATTAGCGAAACCCTAGAAACCCTAGGGCCAAAACGTCAAAATACTCGAAAATGCAATCTGAAGCTTGTTGGAGGTGCATTGGAGGAGGTTGTATAGTCCCATACACTTTTTAGCTCCAACGTCCAAGTGTCAAGTGATGAAACCTCTCAGAAAGGTAGGTCGTACGAAATTCCTGGAAACCCCAGGAGGGTCGTATGGTTTTACAGGAGAGAGATGGCTGAAAATTGTTTGTGCAATGGGTTCTTCAAGACCTATGCTCTGATACCATATTAATTTTTCAATAAGCAAGGCTTAAACATGAAGTGCATTCCATTTTAGCATTTTACTTAAACCATAAACAATTTGTTGCAACAACCAAGATCACAAAAAGAAACACTATGCACAAGTACACAAGAAGTATCATGGGAAACCCTTCTCAAAAAGACAAGAAAACTCATTCAATCCTTTGCTATATTCTTCAAGAGAAAGACCTCCACCACCATAAACACCTAGCACACAAAAGAGTGCTTACAAACCCTAGAAACCTAGTGCCCAAGAGAGGTGTGCACTTTTCCCAAGAACAAGTGTTTGCTGAAATTTTCAAACTCACACTTGTGTTATGATTCCTCAATGGGGAATGTACCTTTACTTATATTAGACTGAACCTGTCAACATAAGTGTCTATTGGCACAAGAATGCCGACCTCAATAACTTATAATATAATTAATAATTACCATATTAATTAATTTTTACATTAAGGTGGGGCCGACCTGTACCCTTTACATTACAAATAGGGTTATAGATACGTCAGACTCTTGAACAATATAGCAAGTGATCTTATACACCCACTAGTGCTCAACCACTAGGGGCACATCCATATGGATGTCCACATCTCTATCTCACTACGTCTCACAGGAGAACCACTCACTAGTGCTTAGCCACTAGGATCATGTTCACCTGTGCTCATCCACAGGCATGTTCAACTCAGCAGATCTTCTTTTCCACTACATTACACAGGAGAGTCATCTGGAGTTCATCATCTCAAGTCTCTCTTCAGAGGAGGCTAATACATTGTTTCATCTTTGTCTCAAAACGATGCACCGAGCTCATGGGAATTCACACGTTCACATGTGCTCATCCGCAGGCACGTCTAACTCAACAAATATTCTTTCTCACTACGTTACACAAAAGAATCATCTAGAGTTCATCTCAACTCTCTGTAAGGAGGAGGCCAGCACAACGTTCAAGTTCTGTCTCAGATAGGAACCACACACCCATCTCATGGGCACACCCAACTCATGGGCTCTCTCTCAAGTCGTCTCGATCAGTCTGTGTGATGGAGGATGTCTCATGTAACTGTAATCATCAACAGTTACACCCAGAGATATTATATTAAATGATATCGTGACCTGTGCCAACATAAGTGGATCAAATCCCACCCCCATGTCCTTCAATTTTTAAATACCAGCCATGGCGGATGTATAGTAGAAGAGGAAATCCCTCCTCTGATGTTAGATTACCATAAGAATTTCATCGACCCCAACGACGAGGACCCAGGGATAAAGTGGGGAGATTCCTAGAGCGAGCAAGAAACCCATAGAGAAACATACACAAGCGCAAGTTCACCCGACTCTAGGTAGCCATGACTGACCCAGCTCTTGTAGGCTCACAGAGGATCATTTGGTCTTGATTTTCGAGATGAAAAAAGACTTGGCAGAGCAACTGCATAAAAAACACATCCTTAGCAAGCGCTTGGATGTTATGTTTGACTCCCTGTCAAGCGAGCCTACGAAAAGTCGTTGCCCAACATGTTGTCAACTATACGCCTTCAAAATTCGCCAGAATTAACGCCCGGGTTTGCCTCATGTCTAGTTTCTTTACTGTTAATTTCTCTAGTTTTAGCTACAAGGTTTTTGTGGAAATTAGACTTTCGTTCATTAGCTAGTCCTTAAACAATGTCAACCACATGTTCTAGTTTCCATGCATGTGGAAAAACAAGTGGCGAGTCCTTTTGTTTTTTCAGACATGTGTCACTTTCTGGTCCTTGAACATTGTTGTCCACCTATTTTGGTTTCCACATATGTGGCATAACAGATGGCAAGTCTTGGTGTATCCTCAGACATGTGTCGCTTCTTTTTGTTAGCGTAAGGTAATGCAATCTTTTTATTTACCAAAAAAAATAACTATCCCATAATTAGCTCAAGTGGATGAGTGTTATGGTTATAATGCAAGCAATCTCGGGGTCAAGTCCTCGGCCAAGTATATTATTGATATTGTTAGATCTCACTTGATGTCCCCACAAGGTTAGGCCTAGTAATTAGGGCTGACGGTTTACCCTGTTTACCATCCACAAAATGTGGGGAAGTATTGAGAGGGTTTTCTGTGATAATGCATTACAATTTATTTTTCTTCGAGATACTTTATTTATCCTAAAAATATTTCAAATGAATATTTTTGTTATCTCTAAATTTATCAACTTATTATGGTCTTTATAAACATTCAATGTCTCATGAAAGAATTAAGGTAAATATTTTATGTAATCTTTTATTTAATATAAATTCATTCAAAGTCTCATGAAAGAATTAAGGTAAATATTTTATGTAATCTTTTATTTAATATAAATTCCAAGCGATGTAATATAATTCCAAATAATATATATGTGGGATCAAAATCCATTGTGCCACAAGTAAATAGTAATATAAACTTCAGAAACTATCTAAAACAACTAACCTAAAACATGTTCAAAATAGAGACGTTATTATAAACTAAAAACATATTGATAAACAAAATTAAGACATCTTCACTCGCCAAAATCATAAAACTGATGCTTCCATGGTAAACTCTTTCACCATTTAAATATTATTATAGTACTGCCGCCAGAAAAAACTAGAACGCATGAGACACATTGTATGATGGGTTGACAAATGCGCAAATAATAAGCATGCATTCTCAATTTGGAATACTTTTATATGTTTCTATATTTCAGAGCAACCATCTATAGACTTTACAGGATTATCAACATGCCTTTCAGGGTCATTTGGAAGCAATTCTGAACAACACAATTGCTAGTAAAATTGTAAGATGTAACTTGTAACAGTACAAGAGCCCACATTGATAGACTTGTGGAATATGAATGAAGAAGAAAACACTTCCAAGGTATCAAATAGAATTAATGCAGAGAATGTGATTCTATGATCCTTGCATTTTGGAATATGAGATTGATTTACACTTCTAGAACAACAAATCATCTGGATTTCTGTAAAATTAACAAGGACATGATTTTCAGCCAAGAAGAAGGATAATCGAAAAGAAGCATGGGAAGCCAGGAATCTGAAGATTTACAGAAAAATGAACTGATTTACAAGGTTTTGAAGATGGTCTAAGTCATGTGCAGAAGGAAATTGTCCACAAAACTACACCCTATAACAGATCACAACTGTATCTGTGGACTCTAATGTAAATTTAGTATTGATATATGGACATGATCACGGTGATGCTTAACAAGAACTCACCATAGAGAAGGGATGCAATGCATGTAAACACGTGATTCTGCATAACAGCCATGACCTGTCCTCTGTTCAGATTCAAACTTAAGAGAATCGAACATTGGTACTGCCAAAACTAGCAAATGTATGTTGCTTATAGCAAATCAAATTAAATCCATGATTGTGTTTATTCAAGTACAGGTTTGCAGTTCATGTAGGGTTTCAATGACGAAGTGTCTCAAAAAGGAAAATTCAGGCACTGACTTTTGGAAGATCCTGATCTTGAAAGAGGACGTTTCATAAAGACCTCCAACCCCATTGCATAACATGATATATGATAAAATTTCATAATAGCTATTATTGTGAGCATTATGTGTTTTGACAAAAATGAAAAAATACAACCCAAAGTTCAGCTAGCATACTTATTATGGAAGCAGATATCTCTGGGCCAAGTAAAGCAGTCCAATGGCATTTGCATTGAATGGTAGTGAGCTCTGGATTAAAATGTGAAACAGGCATTGTAATTATGTGCAGAGAACACACGTGCAGTCTGAATCTTTGCAGCAGATATTACCTATTTTAGACTGATACAGCTTTAGAACATTGCATGCAGAACTTGTAAGAGAATTGATGCAATAAACTTAGCAAATTTAATTCAAGCACATAAATAGTTCGACTATTTCAATTTCTAGCATATATAGAATCAGGGAGTCTCAAAACCTAAAGCCTGGAAAGGAAACTATTCATCATTATCAATATGGGTTCAAACAAGAATTGGTTCATCATTCTCCAAATGCACCACCCAGGTATCATCATGCGGCCTTCTCTCTTGGAGACCATACCAATTTTGCCCATCTGTTGTGGTATGTTTGCTGGTCAGCAGACACACGTCATTCAACCCCTGTTAACCAACCCCACTCTACAGAGCACATTATATGACTACAAGCATACTGCTGAAATTATTATCTGCACTCTCATCGCAAAAAAATCATATCAAATTCACATGAATGAAAAAGTTTTCACATCTATGCTACCTATATTTCATATGCAAGATGAGATCCATACAGCTTTGCTTGAGATATAGATTCTAGTGTATTTGTAAAATACTCATTCCAAACTGCATCATTCAGGTTGCAGACAAAGTTCCAAGATATGCTAAGCATCACAAAAGTAAACTGCTAGATGCAATTACTATGCTATTCCCTTGATATGATTCCTCATAAGCAGATTAGTTATTATATCACAAAAATACTTTCTGACAGTTGCTCATGGCCAGAGAACAAAAGCACATTCAAAAAACAATGCATCGAACATAATTCAGAGATACATGGAACTCAGAACCCACTCCATACCTTGTGTAGGTGAATGTTAACTTTGAGATGAAAATTATTTCCAGAACATTACCCATAAACCATGCCATCTCATATCTTTCTACAAGCTAATTCATTACTCTGCTCCAGAGATGTTGTTGCTAAAGAAGTCTCTGAGAAAGTTCTCTGTTTCTCTTGTGAATAAAATACTGGCATGAGTGACAAGGAAACCCCTTCTATGTACACATTTATAAAAAAACTGTACACATGGACATTCTAGTTCTGTAGTAAATACAACTTCAAAAGGATGGTCAGAGCATTAACATGGAAAAATACTGTTCGAAGTCTTTATCAATGGTTGGGGGTCTTGAACCGGTGCGTGCATCTGCAAAAGATAAGAAAATCTGTGAAGTTTTGAGCACAACAACCAATAATACTAAATGATGGACAATTACTGCAGTGGATCCAAAAAGCACCTCAACCTGCAGAACTTTATATGAATACTCCCCAAATAAGAATAAGTGTCTTTTACCTTTGTTCTGAGTTACGCGCCCAGATGAGAGAACAAATAATGGCGATGTCTCACCTGTGTCAGGCATTATATCTGTGTCTGGAATCGATCTTTCTAAATAGGCTTCTGTATTAGCGTCTTGTTCTTCATAAATGTCTGTGTATGTGATTACAGCCTCGGTGCTTCCATATTGAGCAACAGTGTTCTCTGGATTGCAAACTGAAGCATTTGGCCTGGTGCAAGTTTCAAATGATGAATGTATGTCACCTAATACTGTCAGCTGAGACTGTTCCCCTGGGCAACCTCCATGTTCATCACTTGTACTTCCGGAACCAAATTCCGATGTTTTTATAGCTTTGTGCCTCTTCACTATGGAAGGCGTATATGCTGAGACTATAGGTTGTCCAGAATCTGCTCCAGTGCCATCGTTTCCAAGTAAACCCATTGCATGACATTCATTTGCTTGTACTGCACTCTTTCTGCTGGACAATCTATTAAACTGATTATTTTTCAGATGAGATCGATGACTATATAAATTCTCTTTTTCAAAAATGTCCTCTAAACTTCCACACAGACAGTCTGAATCGTCTGATGTAGTTTTCTCATTTGCTTTGCAATCTAAATAATGTGGTGAACACTTAGAATGATCAAGTCCATCACCTAATGTAGTGGAATGCCCTACAGAACTGCAAGAACGGCTGCCTGGAGGACGACAAGATTGATTGGGACTACAGGAAATTTCATAACATATATGTTTGGAATATTCAGAAATACAAGAATTCCCACTTGAACAAGCTGAATATGTTTCATCTGCAGGGAACAAACCAGACTGCATTAAATATTTGCTAGATTTCACATTGCTGACAAAACTGGTAAAGATAGCATCTTCAGCTTCAATTTTTCTGGCAATGCTGCCACCAGTATACTCACATGGTTGAGCATCTACATGTGTATCTATGCTCGCTCTATTAAATGTCAAAACAGTGCTGCCATTCACGACAGCTGGATCCACCATACCACCTTCCTGTCCAAACTGCTTAACACAATAGAAATTTCTGCGTGCATCTCTGTCATCATCAGTACAACAACCAAGCGAAAGGCTTTCTCCCTCAGAATTACCTGGATTCAATCTGACATTATGTTTTGCTGATGGTAAGTTCAGCTGCTCTTCCAACTTGCGCTTCTTACTTAACTCCCCAGAGAAAAAAGCTACCGCATTGCTGTAATTCCTGAAAAGCTGTGACGAAATGAGCAAAATGCAATAGATCTATTTGCATCAAACGTGAATAACAATGTGGGTATATTACCAATATATATCAACAAAGGAATACTAAATACACACAGAAGGAAACAAAACAATTACATATAAGTTAATCAGCGCAAATTGTTGTCTTCCTATTCTGTTGGATAAAAGAAGAGGTAAATTGATTAGGAAGTGGAATATTAAGCAGCTACAGATATTGTTCAAAATTGAGACATGGTTTTCCTTGCATTATTTGCTTGTGTGTCCTCTCAAAAGGGATAGCAGATGATTGGACAGGGATTTCAAGTTTCAACCAAAGGCAAATATATCCTCTACCAAAGTAGTCATGAATAGTAGCTTCAATTTCATAATAGAACTGCTAGTGATTATTGCAATAAACATGTCAGTGTTTTGAGAATATAGCATCATTAATTCAAGACATCGCCTTGAAATTTTATGGATTTCAATGGAAATGGCAAACTAACTTAAAATATTCTAAAATAGTAGGCAGGTCATAGCATGTTTTTGTTGAACACTAGATGGAAACTTTTGTATGATTAAATTTCAAAATGCATCTCTAAATATTTATGCTCTTTGTAAAGAAAGAAGGAAATTATGTTGATGTCTACTGATGACCAAAATAGGTTAATGTGACTCGAAAATACAGCAAATAAATGAAGTGAAATATGGATTGCCTCAGGCATCTCCTCACAAAAGTAAAAATAAAGTAAATAAATAATAAAATAAAAACGTAATGTCATGGCAGAATGGAGGTAGATCCATAATGGATAAACCCTCTATATTAGAGTACATCCCTGAAGGTTAAGACAGTAAAAAGTAAAACAAGTGAAGCCACAGAAGAAACGGAGCTGGCCAGATTGCAAACAGAGCTGAAATGCAAGAGTTGCCCCTAAAATCTGTGTCCAAGTCTAAGTCGTCTATAGATCTATCTATCACTGTGAAGCAATGTTGCATGAGTTTCCAGGCTGCAGGAGCATTGGGAGCAGGGATACGAGTATCTAGTATGGCTAGAAGTTTCACCCAAATTTACAGGAAATAGCAATAATATATATTTAAAAAATATTTTTTAAAAGAATTTATATAAAAATTATAAATCTATAATATCAGCCTTTAAATTATATATATATATATATATATATATATATATATATATATATATATATATATATATTAAAATCTAAGTTGCACGATATAGGGAAACGGGTAAGTGTTTCTGAAACGGAAAAGTGCTGGAAACGTGACCCCCAAAAAATTTGGAAACGGGGAAACTCAATATATATGCAAGGGCCGAATGACAGCCATTAGGGTTTGCAGGTTTTTCATGGCATTTAACTATGTTTAGGATTCCGTTGGAGGTAGCCGATCAAGATCGGGTCCGAGGTGATGGATGGATACTCTCCTTTGGTCGACTACTCTGAAGATACGCTGTCAGAGGACGTGATCTTCATTAAACCAAGCTTTAACCTTGAGTTGGTTCACAATTCGAAGGATCAATGTTCACACAAACTGGAGTAATTTTCAGGGGGGGCTTTGTCAGTTACATGCATGGACAATGACAAGGCACATGGCATCGCAAGTCGACAGAGGGGTTTGTGCCCAGATCAGGTACCAGGCATTAAATATTCGAGAGGAGAGATCTCACACCCTGCACCCATCACACGAGATAGATCATTACATGGGGCTCTGGCTACGTCTCCCATCAACTCGGACGCTCAGTTAGGAAGAGAACCTAGTCCAGTCGTAAAGGTGTCGAAAGAGAATGGTTACAGCAGTAATAATCTGGGTGACTAGCAAGGTAATGGGGATTATGGGGATTGAACAAGTGTTGTACGAAATGAAGAAAAACAGTGAAGTCGCAACGGGGTGGAGTTTCATTAGTAGTGGGAGAGGATTTGAAGGTTGCTTAGATCTTTGAATTGGAAGGCAGAGCACTAGTCGGCAAATGTTTTGGTAGACGCATGTTTGTTTTTCAGTAAATAGCTAGGTGGAGAATCCGTGGGAACCGATTCTGGCTTATGACTCCTATTTGTCACTTGCTCTCTAGAGGCTGGATAGGATTCATGTTTCGCTCTACGGAAAATATTGGTTTGATCTTGGCAGGTCACTGGTACTAGAGTCGATTGATGCCATGTGCAAAGCCCTAGCACCTGCTTTTTTATGCCAGGGAGGAAGTCTTATCCAGTATGCCAACCTGGATAAAACTTCCCAATTTACCTTTAGAATTCTGGTTGGACGAAGGGCTTAAAGCCATTGGCGAAATTTTGGGATCCTACATTTCTTCAAACGTTAGCTACAAATCCTACAACTTTCGATCTATAGCACAAATTTTAGTCGCTTTGGACCCTAGGCAAGGGTTATTTGAATCAATGGAGCTTGTTGTGGGGAATAAGTCCTAAACATAGTCCTTGCACCACCTAAACGTGTTGTTCTGTTGCTCGTGGTGCCATAAGGTGGGACATTTGATGAGAGACTATGAACTAGTATTTCGTAGACTGTCGAAGTGTAATGTGGGTTCGGGGGAAAAAGTGGAACAAACTCCTACTACGCTTGTGGGTGGAAATTAATGGTTCAAAATGGACAAGGCTCTCGCCGGTCAAGTTTCGAACCCTGCTATTCCAATAACCAATGTGGAAGCATGCACGGATGACCATTCAAGCCATAAAGATGTGGATAGCTAGGTCGCAAAGTCAGGGCATGTACAAGAGATTCCTCTTGAGGAAAAAAAGGTCGAGGATACTAAAGGGAGCAAGTTGGAGCAAAAGTGGAACACTTGTGGGATGCATCCGATCATTGGTAAGAAGGATTCACTTCCTTTGTCTGCTCTTCATGTTCCTGTACGCTCTTGTAGCAATGTGAATGAGAGTGGGATGGTTTGGGAGCTTGTTGATCGAAAGGAAATGATATTTTCTCTGTGTTTCCCAAGGGTAAGGTAATTGACTCCTTTTTTGTAGATCTAAAGAGGGACTCAGATAGTCTCTTTGTTTCCACTTCCAAACATCATAATGGAGCCTCCTCGGGTTCTTTGTCCTTCTCTTCGGGATGGGACCCTTATTTTTTGAGACCTTGTAACTCTACTCATGTCCAAGGGATCTCGGGGGGTCTGGGGACTGATGTGATTAAATGAGATTCATTTGAAGGCAGGGCGTAAATCGGCCCTTAAACATGCACACGAACGTGCATCTCATGAAGTGTCTAAAGGAAGACAAAAGATCATCTCTGGGTTCCTTAGAGCAGGAATTGCCCCGTTTTTTGAGTCACCCATGATAGTCATGTCTGCAAATATGTGTGGCTCAAGGGGGAGGGAATGGCCCAAGGGGAGGGCCAAAAAACTCTCCCTAAGAAGATTAGTGGATGTGGATCGGCCCGATGTTGCATTACTTCAGGAGTCAATGGGCCATAACGAGTTTATAATAGCATAATTACAAAAACTTTTTCCGGGTTGGGTTTTTCTTGGTGTGGATGTTCATGGACACTCTAGTGGGTTTATTACAAGATTCTTGCCAAATTGTGTACTCATCAATTGTTTTTCTATCTTCTTATGGCTCTTTACTGAATTATATTGTAAAGAACTAGATAGATCATTTTTAATACTCAATCTATATGGTCCGTATGAAGGGAAAGAGTTTTTTCGGGAGAAAGTATTCTCTTTAAACATTTTCAAGCCTGAGAGTTTAATTATTGGAGGCAACCTCAATTTTACACTCAGCCGTGATGAAATTTGGAGTGTCTCGGCTCGGGAAGACAAGCTAGCTGGCTTCTTTCAGGACAAATTGGAGATGACAAGTCTAGTAGATGTGATGACAAGTCTGGTAGATGTGGAGCCTACTCTTATGAGGCCAACTTGGTGTAATAATCGAAGTGGTGTGGAGGAAGTTTCAAAATGAATACACTGATTTCTAGTACATTCTGCTACTCTCGAAGATGTGCACTCATATCAATCTTGGGTTGGAACTGATAGATGTTCGGATCACACTCCCATTTCCCTTAAACTGGGGCGTTCGAATGGTAAGCCGAGAACACCTTTTAAATATAACTCAAGTTGGGTTGACTTGGAGGAGTTCTGGAATATTATCACAAGTGATTGGCGTCCATTTCAGAACAATTTCAATGAGAATGCTTGCTCTCAGTTTGTCACAAGCATGTGCATTATAAAGGAAAAGGTTGTTACATGGGCTAGGGAGCACAAGAAGACAAACACACATGCATTAACATCAGTGGAAGAAGACCTAGAAAATCTATATACCAGAATCCAAGGGGGAAATGGCTCTGCAACTGATATGGAACTTTGTCAATCTCTAGAAGCTAGATTCAATATTTTGTTGGAACAGGGAAAAGCATGGAGATTAAAGAGTCGGGCTCTATGGTTAGAAGCAGGGGACCAAAATTCAATTTTTTTCCAAAAATTTGCAAATTTTTAAAAAAAATTCAATACCATATGGGAACTCAAGGACTCTGTGACAACCAAACCTCACTCACCAATTAAATATCCAAAATATTTGGAATACAATGTAGAAATACATTTGGATATATATATATATAGAGAGAGAGAGTAATGATATGAATAGATAGTATGATTACAAATGAGAATGAGGGTTGTATATATACCCATGCAGGGGTGCCCTTTCATGAAGAGATGTGACCTTTCATTATGAGGTGTCCCTTTCATTAGTAATTATTAATTATTCATTTATTGATTATTCATTTATATTTATATTTTATATTATATTTATATTTTATATTATATTTATATTTATCTCTGTTACATTGCCTTACCCTTAAGAAATGCTTTGTCCTCAAAGCATATTTATGGAAGGCCTTACGTCTTTCCATTAGCTTGTAATGTCTTCGCTCGGTTCTTGGTTTCTAACACTGTTATGGTTGATGATACGAACTTCTAAGTGTTGAGCATAATTGTTGAACCGTAAAAGGATCTGCCCATCCTAAATTGATCCTTTGTGGAATGTTGCACTTATAAGATTCCCAGAATAATTTTTTCTCAATTGTACCGACATCAACATTTCGGACAATAGGTCGATTGTTTTCCTTCTAGGCGATTTGATACTTTGATTGGTTTAAGTGTCTGCTCTTGTGATTGGGATGTCAATAAGGTGTCTTGGTAGCATGACTTTCCCTTATCGTACTTGTAGCGTTTTCATGATTTACTTTCAGAGTTTTATTTTCTCCATGCATTGATGTTGCATTGTTAATAGCTGAATTTTTATTAATAAGTACACCTGAAATTTCCATTGTTTGTACTCCAACATCTCTATATGTCTTTTCTTCAATTGGATTGCCATCTTCTTAAACTGTGATATGGATTGGAATTGTATTTGTTCCTTTTTCCACAACTTGGATTTTAACACCTGGAGATTTCGATGCTTCCTTCTCGATAAATCGTTCTAACTTATTCTCCAGTGACTTCTTATCATTTTTAAGATTCTTGATTTGCGTAAGTACGTTTTGAATATGATTCTTTAAGCGTACAAACTCCTCTTTCTCTGATTTGTCGACTTTTTTTTTATGTCTTGACTCTCAAGCTTTTCATCTTTTAACTTCCTGATTTGTTCAGTGATCTTTGATTAAGGTTCTTTAAGCATGAATTGTCTTCATTTTTTTCTGATAATTTTTTTCGGAGATCTTGATTCTCTTTCTCCAACTTTTGAATGCATTGTTTTGTATCCTTTGACTTCTTGACCTGAGTAAGTAGTTTTTGATTGTGATCTTGTAAGCGAGAAAATTCTTCATTTTTGGCTAATAATTTACCATCAAATATCTTCTCGAGATATTTATATTTTTCTTCTTGTTTCGTGCATTTGTCTTCTAACTTTTTAATCTGTGACTATTTGTGTCATTTTGAAATTCGATTAAGGGAAAAGTTTTGTAACACTTTGTGCAAACGACATTTTGATTTCTAAACAACTCTCGACAATTACAATACTCCTCTACACAAAAAGGACATTTCACAAAAACACCAGAATTCTTTGTGGAAATCCTAATTTTTTTGAAATAATAACTTTATATTTTCTTCTTAAAACCTTTGAATTGAACTTCTTCCCTTCACACTTCTTGCTTTTCACCTCATATAATCTCTCTCTCTCTCTCTCTCTCTCTCTCTCTCTCTCTCTCTATATATATATATATATATATATATATAATTTGATGTAGGCCTTTTAATATTAATATCCAAGTAACTCAATATATATTTTTCTTGATCCTAATAAGGACCCAAACTTTTGATATCTTCTAATAAGTTTTTATAATAATCCTTTTTCCGTTGATTCGAGTAATATAAAAAGGGCTTCTATATTTCCATGTTTCTTTTTTGTTTTTCTATACTTTAATGTAAATTGTTTAATATCCCTTTTTATTTTTAATGTGCCCTTTCTTATAATATACCTTCATTTATATATATAAGAACATGTGTTTCCTCATAAGAGGTCACAAGTTCAAATCCAGAGGAGGGTAGGGTATGTATACCTCCGTAGACTTTACCAGTCAAAATCGTTGGGCGAAGGGGATCTTATACACCAATTTGGTATCTAGCTTGGTTTTGACCTTAACAAATAGATTATGGATTATAATCTTTTTAATATACTTTAAATGCTTATTTTTTTTATTAAATATAGCTCCAACCATCAAATTCGATCTATTAGAAATTTGATGAATATTTAATGTTATTTATTAATGGTCACTGTTATCCACCAGGTTGCACAAGCTGGATTTCCTGAAGAGCCACCAAAGAATGAGCAAGCAATGCTCATACATACAGAATTCAGTGATTCAGCAGGCCCTGAAAAGGCCCCTTTTTCCGTATTTCCACTGTTGTAATAAGTG
>ML818667.1:26161-38483 GCA_009831015.1 Picea engelmannii | reverse complement strand
CTACACTATTTACAAGTGCTGCAATAACCAAGATCACAAGAAGAAGTACCATGCACAAGAACACAAGAAATATCCTAGGAAACCCTTCTACTCAAGGGAAGAAAACCCAGCAATCCTTTGCTATATTCTCAAGAGAAGATCCTCCAACCATAAAACCCTAATGCACACAAAAGGGTGCTCTACCACCTTGAAACTTGCACCCAAGAGAGGTGCACACTTCAGCCCTAAAATGTACTTGCTGAAATTTCCAAATGACAAGTGAAAAGTGTATTTCCTCAATGGGGAAATCACCTTTATTTATACTAGACTAGACACAACAAAAGTGGTGTCTATTGGCACAACAGGGCCGACCTCAATAATTCAGAAAATAATTAATTATTACAATAAACCTTAATTATCTTTCACATATGGTGGGGCCAACTTGTACCCTTTACATCACAATTAGGGTTACAAGCAAATCTTACACTTAGACAATATAGCAACGAATCCACATGTCTACTAGTGCTCGACCACTAGGGACACATCCACCTGTGCTCAGCCACAGGGACGTCATACTCAACAGAATCATCTGGAGTATCACATCGTCTCAACTCTCACACAAAGGAGAACGATACACCCATCACATGGGCACACCCAACCACTTGCTCAGTTTTGAGCTATTATTAGGTTTCTTTTCAATTTACTAGATAACAATAGCATAGGTAGTGTTGTCGCAAGAGTTGACTCTAGGCTGTAATAGAGCCAAGCCTTAGCACATTTTTAAAAAGAAAAAAGTTATTTATTGTTCAGAACTTGACTTGGATTGCAGCAAGCCAATCCCTGAAAATTTATTTTGAGTATACTTCTGACCTAATACACTCAGAGATAGTTCTCTCAACAGCCAAGGGCTCTTTACTCAGAAATATTCAATAATCACAATAAGAAGGCTAGATTTCTTATCAGAAAAGATTTTAATAAGGTTGGGGGTTGGACCAGGGAAACAGTCCATTGGGCATGGAGTCAAGTGAAAACCAAAGAAAGGAGATCATAGCGGTGATTGCATTACTTGCAGAAAATGAGGCAAAGTAGGTCCATCTTTCAACTATAAATAATCATGATATAATAGCAGAAAAAGGAAAGGAAAAGGCCATCACAGTGAAAGCATCTATCAAGGATGAATTTCCACTACAACTTTGGAAGAAAAAACTGAAGGCTGACAACTAGATACAGAGCACTTATCTGGAGTGAATTCTGACCAGTCACCATTGAAAACAGAACTCTTATCAACTGTGTGAAAGGAGCATGTAAAATGAATTCCAAACAGATTTTAACTCAGTCGATAAAAGAACAGATAGATAATATGACAAAAAAGAGAACATAGTGAAAGAAATGACCGTGATGAATCTCATAATGTCAAGTCAACGTGCCACTCTGTATAACTCCATTCCGGGCTTTCAAAATAACTCTGCGTTCCAAAAGGAGCTCTCTGCCAAAGAGGTCTACCCCAGGCTTTCCCCCTCAGCTTCCCTCGCTGAATTACAATGAATCAACCTCCATATAAATTCCCTCTCAAGGAGGTTGAATCTGCATCATATCATAACTGAAAATTAACTAACTTCAACCGTCTTTAACTAATCGTAACAGTAATCCAAACTAAATTAAAAACACAAATAAATCCTAATTTCTAGCGAACTATCTATAATAGTGTATAAAGTGGATTTGCCTCCATGCGCAAAAATCTTTGTAGTTGTCGGGAGTTCGTAATGAATAACCAGATCAACATTAGGAATATCCAGACCACGAACAGCTACATCAGTAGCAAATCAGCATGTTAAAACGTTCTTTGCAAAAGCCAGCATGAGTCTTTTCTCGCTGATTCCGATGAACTTCATTACAGCATAGCAAACCCCCCTGTGAATGCATTTCCTCATTCGAAGGTCCCAATGATATACCTGTCCATCTCCCCCCGAACTCAGCAACTGTCTTCCATTATCAGCGAAAGAAAGAGCACGAGCTGTTCCATTCATTTTCACGGTCCCAATCAACTGTTTAGTCTTTGTCGAAACCAACATTATATATTCATCATTCCCAAAGAATGCAATCGTGCTAGAGTTTGTTGACACCTCAAATCTCTCCAAACTCTTCTCCTCTCTACCAATCAAACAATTAATCCGTTCCAACGCACCTTTCACCAGATCAAAACTGTAAAAGAACTTCCTGCGTCCTGCAGCAATGGCCATTGATCCGTCGGGCAAAAATAAAGCCTTGTGAATCGGAAGATCCTCAATAAACACACTCTGGATTGTGGGGTTCCTTTTCCCGTCAATCTGGAAAAACTTCAACCTCTTATCAAACCCAGCGGTGAGTAACAACTGCCCATTTCAATGGAACCCCACAGACTGTATAACCGCATTCGAGGGGTCCTCTGCATTTGCATCTCTCAATTTGACCTAGCAACAACTTCTGCTTGCTTTTAACAACAAGATCATCATTACTCCTCAATATATCATACTCGGTGTTGTATTGCGCATTAGCAACTGATATGGCCTACCCTTCAAATTCACATTAGCAGGGTGAACAACCAGTTTTCCAATTTAAGATGCACGTCGCCCCGTAGTCATCTCTTAGCAGTCATCATTGCCGTGATTGGAGCATCACCACATTTCCACTGGGATGCAGGCAATTCTTTGAACATCTAAGCGCACGATTTTTCCCGTCAGCGAAATGATGGAACCGTGAATTGGCTTTCGGACTTTCAGAGGAAGAAGTGTAGTGTGAAAAATGATATTCAAAATCCCGAAATCGCGTGATTGGTGTGCGGCATGTGTTGTCCACGTCTTTAAACAATGTTGTTTCGTCCGCATCCTCCAGATCATCCCGTCCGTCCTCCAGATCATCTCGTTCGTCCTCTTAATCCATCAAACATCTAGGTTTTTAGCACAATATGCAAGGACAACCCTGGCTAACTTATGTGAGGCCGGTGCAAACTTCTTTATTTCTTCAATCTCTGTAGAGTTGTTTTAGGACTAAGTTTTAATGCAGAAATCGGTGGCGAAGTCATGACAGGGTTCAAACCAAGCACATCACCAATGACCAAACTCGTCCGTTGAATAGACACTGGAGGTGCTGCATTTCTTTACTGCAATTCCAGATCCACGAGGGACAGTTGTAGGAGATGGAGAGCGGGAGACAAAGGTAGTAGCAACTGCCATTGTAATCAGGAGCATTATATGATAAAGATTTGTTTGTAGCAGAGCCCCGAATTTCCTTCTTCTCTGAATTCCCTCTTATTTGACCGATGAAGGAGGCCAATTGATGGAACCTGGACGGAATATCAATTTTCTGCAAAGGAAGGCGATCAGGAAGCGGTACGTTCAACGTGAGGATGAGCAATATCGTCGAGACAGGCGGCGATTTCATACAATTTTATAAAACCCAATCTGAATGGCTTACATCTTCCGAACCTATGGAACGACCAAACCTACAGGACAAGAATCACGTTTGTCCGATGAGAACCGCGTTGTTAAAAGCTACGAGACATTTGTAGGAAATGCTCACTATTTTAATTTAAGGAACTATAACAAATTTGCAGCTTCGGAACACCAATAACAGGAAAATGTCTAGATCCTTAAACACTACTTTTTTTTGGAAACACTCGTTAATTTAAGAGCACCCCCTCTAAGAACAGCAAGGGATGTAGGTCTACGTGGGTATCCTGATAATCTCCACTAACACTCACAAGTTGGAACACATGCACAGATGTCATAACCTGAATGCAGAATGGTTCGATTTCATCACAATTAAAGAGGCCATGTTGTAATATTCCATAGGGCGATGCCGAGTGAAGTGCATTTGAGACAAACTTGAATCCTTCCACCATCTGGAACATTTGGACTGTCTTTTCCAACTGTAATGAGGCACATAATAGACTAGAACTGTTGCTTTCCTGACGAATCCCCAACAAACACAAGTGTTTGGTCCTACATTATTGTAAGGAAGTGTTGCCCTTCAAAGTCGGGCATGTTACGGTTATTAGGCTGCCACCGATATTTTTCATAAGGAAAATCAGGGCGTAGGGTTAACATGCATGCCCACATTCCAGTGCTTACAAATCTTGCCAGAATATATTGGCCTCCTGCTATCCTGAACCCATTTTCCTTCGATATAGTCATATGCTCTCTTCTCAATAGCTGATGTTTTTTCAACTCTTGTGGGAAGTAATTCTTCAGCAGAAATGACAGAGGACTTTCAATGACTGGAGGTGTGTATGAAGATGAACCTGAAAATAGCGTTTCCAATCGATACTCCTGCAGATAGTCTGGGCGAAAGTGCCTAAGTAATATCGGAAATTTTCAAAATTTGTTACAACAGGTAGGATCACTGAAAGAAACACAATCACAAGATACACAGCATTTATCCTGGGAAACCCTCATGGGGAAGAAAACCCAGCAAAAATTTCCTTAATATAGATAGCCAATACAATGCCAAGACAATAAACCAAAACACTAGAGAATATCCAACACTGAGCAATGTGCCTCTCTCTTCCTTCTTCTCCCAACTGCAGCTACCAAACTTGCGCACTAAGTGAACGAATGAGTGAGTGATCAAATGAGGCGTTGGCTTCCTTTATTTATACAAACGGGCAGGTGCTGGAAAGGTCTCTTTTCACTGGGCAAGGCCGACTTGTCTTCTTAGTGGTTAAAACCACTTTAATTAGCTTGGGGGCCGACTTCTCAATTTGCATAATATATTTAGGATTTGACCAATCCACAAAAGGGGCTTTGGTCAATTACAATGCCCCGACATGATCAATCCACAAAAGGGGATTGATCTAATGAATAATAACTCAATAATAAATAGAATACTCTTTGTAATTACAATATTTCAACACTCCCCCTTAACAAGAAGGGTATTTTACAACATCATCAGGAGAGAGAGAGGGCACCAACATCAACAACAGCTGGAACACTGATTGGCATATCTATAAATCATCGAAAAATTTTCTCATCATCATCATTCACAACATGGAGTTGGAGTAGCATCATCATCCTCATCGGCATGAGGCTAAAGTAACATCATCATCTTCTTTAGCATGAGGCTAAAGTAATATCATCAACATCTTTGGCATGAGGCTAAAGTAACATCGTCATCTTCTTTAGCATGAGGCTAAAGTAATATCATCAACATATTTAGTATAACACAAATACATCATCATCATCAATAACAGCACAAGGCTGATACAACATCAACGACAACAGTATCACAACACGAGTGTTGGAGCATCATCAACATCAGCACTAGGCTGGAAATCTTCAGTACGAAGTTGGCATCTCAACAACATCAGCACGAAGCTGGAAATCTTCAGCACGAGGCTGGCATCAACAACATCAACACAAAGCTGGAAATCTTCAGCACTAGGCTGGCATCAACAACATCAACACGAAGCTGGAAATCTTCAGCACTAGGTTGGCATCAACAACATCAGCACGAAGCTGGAAATCTTCAGCACTAGGCTGGCATCAACAACATCAGCACGAAGCTGGAAATCTTCAACAGGAGACTGGCATCAACAACATCAGCACGAAGCTGGAAATCTTCAGCACTAGGTTGGCATCAACATCATCAGCTGGAAGCTGGAAATCTTCAGCACTAGGCTGGCATCAACAACATCTTGTGGTACTCTGACAGATCCAAAGGATCTGCCCAGAAACCAAAAGATTCCTAGGATATAAAATCCTAACGGAGCTACCACTACGGACCAAAGCTAGCATATACATGCACAAGTATTCTGACAGCCCGTCCTTTCGGACCTTCGAGATCTTTCCAGGGATGATCAGTCCCCTAGGATATAAAATCCTAACTGAGCTACCTGTTATTGGTCAAGATACCATAGTATCATCAACACTACTCCCCCTTTTGAGGGAGGTCCTTTCAGACTATACCAAACTTGTATCGAAAGTAATTAAACTTTACACGAGATAGAGGCTTAGTCTACAACCTACTCATTTGTGCCATCATATTGGAGCTTTATAGCTCCTCTCTGCATCATATCATGAATGAAGTGATATTGGATCTCTATGTGCTTCGACTCATCATGGAACACATCATCTTTATACAACTATGGTTATCACATAGGATCACGGTGGCTTCCATCTTCAGTTCAAATAGATCTATCAACAACATCCGAAGCCATATGGCTTCACAACTGGCGAAACATGCAGCAATGTATTCCACTTTTGTCGTGCCGGGAGAAACACTGGATTGCTTCTTACTCTACCATGAGATCATGGCTGACCCCAAACTGAAACAACATCCTGAAGTGCCCTTTCTGTCAGAGACACTTCCAGCTCAATTTGAATCAATATATCTATACAATCTGAAGTCATGACCTCTAGTATAACAGAGACCAAAATCCAACGTACCCTTAAGGAATCTCATCATATGTTTTGCAACAACAATGTGAACACGTCTGGGTTCTACCAGATACTGACTCAAGGCAAAACATATATCTGGCCTGGTATTCGTCAGATACATCACCGAACCAATAATTTGTTTGTACAAAGTAGCATCAACCAATTCTGACGAGGTATCTACCAGGAGCTTCAACTTCGTTTCCATGGGTGTGTACATGGATTTACATTTCAATATGTCAAACCTCTTCATTATTTTAACTACATACTTCCCTTGGTTAAGGAAGATCTTCTTTGTGCTCTGCCAAACTTCAAGACCTAAGAGATAATGCATTAGGTCTTCCATCAAACTCTGTAGCGAGCTTCTTCTGCAATCTGTGATGAGCTTTTCTTCATCTTGTCAAGAATACATCATCTACATATATTAGCAACAATATAACTTGCTCATCATTCATAACCTTGAAGTAAAGGTTAGAATCAACTTTACTCTCACTAAAGCCCAAGCTCTTCAAGAAACTGTCAATTCTGCCATATCAAGCTCTAGGAGCTTGCTTCAACTTGTACAGGTCCTTCTTCAACTTGCAGACCTAAGTCTTTTTGTCTTCAACTTCAAATAAAAAAAAAATCACATCACTTTGTACCAATCTGGTACACTTGCTCAGCTGCAACTCAATCTGCACAATCATGTGCTAGCTCTATGTGCTTTCTGCAAAGCAGTATCTGTCTCATTGTCTGGGAGTATGTCCTCTCCTCTTTCTGCAATTGTTCCTTCTGGAACTGGGACTCTGCACCTGCAGCTGCTCTGAAGTTGAGAATGGTTGCTCCATTCTCACTATGACTGCTGAAATCTGAAAGTAACTCCTCTACTTCATCACGGCAACAACTTCATCTGAAACTGAGAGTGGCTCAATAACTGATACTAAAGGTAGATCTTCTTCTTTCATGGAGGTAACTGTATCTTTTATTGTAGTCATGTCTTCATGACCCAACTAATGTACTGCACAAATTGCCACTCAATTTTAAATATGGGGATTGCTCTCCCTGCATCTAATACTATATATGAATCATGGTTGTTCTGGTTGTCTTCATAAATACTGGAACTATTTCTTCAATTACTAGAGTAAGTGTCTCGTCATAGTCTTCTCCCTCTTGCTGGGAGAATCCTCTGGACACACATCAAGCTTTGTACATTTGCAACATGCTTGATCTGTTTAGATCAATCTTGGAAGTCAATATTGACTTCTCTTCTAGTCTCATGGAAGAATCCATATCCTAGTCTTTCTGACTGGCTTCCTTCTTTGTTACTGAAACAAGGGAATCTTCCCAGGAGATTTCCTATCTCCTAGAAGTTTCTAAAGCTACGATTTAGTCTTCTCATGGCATCTGTCTCCCACTCCTGGAAGTTGTCTCTTCATCTGATCCTTTCTGAGATCGGCTTACTTTCGATTTCTTCGAGTCTAAAAGGACTTCATCATCTCTTACAGGGTATACTTGGTGTTGAATACCAAGTCTAAATATGAAAGGCTGAGTCAGACTTCAAATGAATTCAACTTCCTGTCAAGGTGGCTTCATTATCCTTTGAACAAGTCTACTGTGAGTTCTTGTTCTAATGTTCGGTCATCTTTGGAGCCTTCTGCTCCTTACAATCAATCTCCATATGAGATACTTTGGATCTCAAAAGATAACTTCCTCTTCATCTTCTTTGGTACATGAATGTATATGGTCATGTACATAGTCTGCTTCATGTCTCATCTAATCTGTTGCCTTCTGCAACCTTCACTATAGCTTCATCAGGGTTATCACCTGTGACCTAAAACAAGGTCAACAAAACAACAGGTAAGAATAATACTCTTTTGATAATAGTAATAAAACAATAACACGAATAATCGTCACAGTAGCTCCTTTAGAGCTATCACTTGTGACCTGTCTGAAACAAAGATCAAAAGTAAGAAATACAATACGAAATGAGATCAACACTCTTCTAGTGTTGTGATCAAGCATTCATCCATGGTAACCTGGAACCAACACAAGAATTTTCTCCTAGAGGAGATGTTAGTTGTATCTGGTCAATGATTACATTAAGCATTTATCTCAATATGCTCACATGCTACCAAGCATAGTACTTTTCAAAGATTGCTACCTCAACTATAGTGTTTACTTGTAAAGGGGTAGTTATCAACTTTGTCATGTGCAACTTTGAATCTTATCAACTTAATTAATCAAATCTGGAACCTAGAGTCTTGTCCTCATGAAAGAGTGTGTTGCTTTTCTTCCAAGTCTCCTTCACTCAAGATGACAAGTGCTTTCTTCAACCTGTCTTCTGTACTAAGACAATATGTTATCTTGACAGAAGGTTGGGTTAGAGAATAAACTCTACGATCTCAACTTTAATCCATCTAATACCTTGACTTTAATTTTGACCAAAGGTTAGTATGATGGTCATAGCTTCAACATGCACCCTAGATCAAAATAATGTCATAACAAATAGATGCATATCAGAATAATCAAACCTGGGTTGCATTATTCCTCTGAATGTGTTGGATCTTGTGATCCTTCTGGATCTATGGTAAGAGATCCCTTCTCCTGCAAATACCCTTTAAAGCTTAACAGTTTAAACATATGTGAGTACATATAGCATTTGCAGGTAGTGGCACCATATGGTAGCAGCGGTAATAATTACCAACCCTTAAAAACTTCAAGGGTGACTACAACTGGTACTGCAGTTGATACTTCAATTGATACCGCAACTGCAATTGATATTGCAATTGATTCTGAAACTGAAACTGCAACTGCAACTTAGAATTTTATGAGGAAACCCTAATTTTTCAAACTTCAAATATTGAAATTTTGATCCAGGGGCTAGATGCGCTAAGTTGAGGCGAGTAAGCTAGTGCAGTTAGATTTTTGAAAATCCAAATTTTACCCCTTGAAACTGAGCTTGCGGAAATCTGGACTGGTACTTCTGGTAGTGGTTCTAGTTTCCTGGTTTTCTGGTACTTCTGGTTTTCTGGTACCAGTCAAAACTAGGGTTTGACTTTTCGGAGGCTCTATCCACTGAAAAGGTGTGCTCAAGATGCCAAACGCTTCACCAGGGTAGGGCACACTTTTCTAGATGGTTTTTAGGCAAAAATTCCTCTCCAACAAAAAGCCCTAATTTTCTTGTACAACAACAATGACGTTTTTCTTTATCTAGTGAAAGATGCTCTCTTCAGCTTAGCTCTGAAACCATGTTAAGTTTTGAGCTATTATTAGGTTTCTTTTCAATTTACTAGATAACAATAGCATAGGTAGGATCACTGAGAGAAACACAATCACAAGATACACAATATTTATCCTAGGAAACCCTCATGGGGGAGAAAACCCAGCAAAAACTTCCTTAATATAGATAGCCAATACAATGCCAAGACAATAAACCAAAACACTAGAGAATATCCAACACTGAGCAATGTCCCTCTCTTCCTTCTTCTCCCAACTGCAGCTACCAAACTTGCACACTGAGTGAACGAATGAGTGAGTGATCAAATGAGGCATTGGCTTCCTTTATTTATACAAACTGGCAGGTGATGGAAAGGTGTCTCTTCACTGGGCAAGGTCAACTTGTTTTCTTAGTGGTTAAAACCACTTTAATTAGCCTGGGGGCCGACTTCTCAATTTGCATGGTATATTTAGTGTTTGACCAATCCACAAAAGGGGATTTGGTCAATTACAATGCTCGACATGATCAATCCACAAAAGGGGATTGATCTAATGAATAATAACTCAATAATAAATAGAATACTCTTTGCAGTTACAATATTTCAACACCATTGGGGGACGACTCAACTCTACAAAGGAGAACGATGTCCCAACCACTAGGGGACGACTCAACTCTCACACGGAGGAGAACGATGCCCCATCACGTGGGTATGCCCAACACTGGGCTCCCTCTCAGGTCGACTCAACTCAGTCTCAGAGGAGAACGTATCCTGGAGGATGTCTCACGACGCTGCAATCATCAACAACATTGTTTAAACTTTGGATAGGCCCCTCTATGGAATTTTGATGCCCATGACTAAAACCTTGAAAAATTCAACATTGTGATGATGTGTATGGACAAGGATATTTTATTACTTGGTTTTGGTTACTTCCATGGTGTTGGTCGTTGTCTCCCAATTTCCCACGTATAGCATTATGTTCGGTTACCTCACAGTGGTGGTGGGGAATGGAACAGAATTATCTATAGTCTATGGAACAGTATTCCAGTCGATTACCAAATGTGATAGCTCACAATTGTCTCTTTAATTGATTATTAACCAATTGTTACAGAATTAGTGTATTCCTTACACGTCGACACCCACTGCATGCACCCCCAATTTACTCTTGAATAAGCAAGTCGGTGGCTATCCTCACAGGTGCAGTGATTTTAGCCTTTGATTGGTAGTCGGATGACACATCTTCCCAATAATTCTCCACTGCAAAATATGTCGACAAAGATAAGCAGCTAGCAAATTAAGTGGAGGGGAATATTTTTCTAGGAATCGATAATTGGAAGCAGAATGATCCTTGTCTTTTCTGATTTTTTCAATTTTTTTCTATTTTTATGCTTCTTGATAATTCTTTAAATAATTTTAACTCCCAGATTCCTGGTTTTTTTCAAACTTACAACCACCTTTTTTTTTTCTTCAAACGGACTTTCTAGACTTAGCCTAGCCAAGGGCCTGATTGTGGTCAATCTTATCCCCAACTCCTAGGGATAACTAAGGAGATGATGTCTCGAGGCCCTCAAGTTGCAGACATGGAGTACCGAGAGACACGTTGACCAGTAGTGTCCATTTGCACAGACAGAGACCCACCTCACCACCACAGCTCCAGGTTCATCACGATAGTATCCACCACATCAGTTGGCTTCCGGAAGACATTGGATCTTGCTCCATGTGGTACAAGCCAGGTATTATGGTGAGTGTCATTTCAATATTTGAGGCATTTGAGTTTGTTGCATCTATTACTGCTTTTGATTATGTGACATTTGCTTGGACATTATGCTCTTTGCCCTGTTTCACTTTGGTGGTTAACATTACGCCCTAGTAAGTGGGTCACCCTTATGGATAGGTTTTCTATTGGGAGGTCCTTTTGACAAGTCATCATGCCACCGCCGACCATACTAGTCACTTTCCACACTTCATCCCCTCATCTCCTCACCCTTTGGGATTTTCGGGTGTACTGACCTAAGAAGGGGTTGTCCCTCATTTCATGAGAAGGGGTTGAAGGTTGAGAGGCTTGTAGCTGGAAAAAGATAAAAGCCAACCATTAACCTTCTAAATACTAGCCCAGGGATCCCAAGGAAAATAAAATGTCTCTCATAAGAAACTAATGGGACACGTAAAAGAATAACTAATAACAAGATGCCAACCAAGGTAACTAATAACAAGATGCCAACCAGGGTGGAGCATGTGTGGGCACTGTTTTTATTGCTTAGGTAGAATCCCCACACATGTTTCAACTTGGGGAAGCATGATGTGACCAGGGTAGAGTCAAGGTGGGCCCCCAGTTTGTCATACTTAGGTAGAAGCCCCACCTTGGCTTCAACATGGAAACATCCTAAAAGAATAAAAGGCAATAAATGGGCTTGGAAAAAGGTTGCATTGAAAACGAAGGTGCAACACACCCTCTACAAAGGCACCCATAAATGAGACACTACAACCCCTTGTATGTCATGAACCCCATGCCCAAAATTCTTCCCCCCATCCATGACACCTCATCCACATGACTTAGAAGGAGGTTCTCCTGGAAAACACCCCTAAACTTGAGGTACGATTCACCCAATAGGTCATTTTGTCAACCCTCCCATACCTAAACTTGGCAAATTGCATAGGGTCTTTGAGCATTGGTTTATTTTGATGAGGTGGTTTGGATGTACATGCTTAGATGGCTCTTTTATTGATTTGATTTACTCA
>ML818667.1:0-19327 GCA_009831015.1 Picea engelmannii | reverse complement strand
AAGAAGATAATTAATATTAGGTTATTAGCCTCCAAGAGAAGAAGTCGGCCAGAAATAATAATAATATACTGAACAGACACATATCCAGAAGGAGAAGTCGGCCCCAGCAAATCTGGCAGAACCACTATAAATACAGGGCACCAGTTCTCATTTGATAGCATCTCAGAATTGTAGTTTCCAGTTTGGTGCGCACGTGTGGAGGAGAGCTGCAGGTGCAGCTGCAGCTGCAGCAGCAGCAAGTTTTCAGTATTGGCTTGAATATCTTTTAGCTAGGGTTTGGACTATCTGATCAGCTTTTTGTGATGCACTATCTTTTAGGAAAGGTGCGCTACCCTTTGTTTGGCTATCTAGCCTAGGGTTTGCTTCCGGAGGAATTCTCAGTTAAGGTTAAGGTGCTCGGAGGGTGGCTTTGGCCTATGGTTGGGTGACGAGGGTATCGTCAATGGTAAAACGAGCACACCATCTTCTATATTCTAACAAAGATGAGGATCAGTATGATATGTATTAGGATATGTAATTGTAGTTTCCTTTAGCTCATGTTTTTTTTCATTTTCAACACATACAGCCTCATTTATAAAGGTTGATTTTNGATGTAAAGCCTCATCTATAAAGGCTAATTTTGGATTTTGCTACTTGCATCATGTAATGAATGATATTGATCATCTATGGGAGTTAATATGGACATGGTTTTCCTTATAAAATGTCATTTATGTGTATCATTATGTTTTTCTTGCAATATAATGTTTTGTTTTTAAAAAAACTATATATATATATATATATAATTTTTTTATATACGGCGTTTCCCCTGACGTTTCCATTTTTTGAGGGCTTGTTTCATACAATCCCGGTTTCGGAAACTTAGAAACGTTTCCCTGTTTCGTGCAACTTAGCTTCAACCCCAATCCACTAGGCAATTCAAAAGTAAGGATATCAAACATATGCCAACAAGTTTCAACCCTTGGGACATGCTTTCCAAGCATAAAATTAGATCTGAAATTATTGCAATTAATGCACATTTACAGCAATAAATATGCCATATTATCTTCTAAATTAATGTTTAATCACTTAATAATTTCAACCTTCACTTACATCAAATCAACATGACAAACTAGTGCTGGAATTTTACCAAACCAAGAAGATAATGAATGCTGAAAATCAAATCTGCAATTGAGACAATTTTGAATAGCCGGAAACTTCATATATATGTATAAAGACGAAGTACATCTAGATACCATAGCCTCATCCCAAGGCTAGTACAATCCTCTAGCTATCCAAAACCCTAGCTAGGGAAAACCATAAAAAACCCTAGCTCTACCAAAGATCCTCCACAAACTAGTATCACACTAGCAAGACTCTTTGGATCCAAGCAGGACATCTCCTCTCCTCTTCAACGAGTACCACCTAGGGTTTAGTTAGAAAACCCTAATCTCTAAGTCTCCAAAGGATGAAACCCTAACCCTAGTATTCAAGATGCTCCAAATTCTCTAAGAAACCCTAGCACCTCCAAGCCAAGAGAGATAATGTACAAACAAGAAAACCTAAGAGAGAGATCAAAACACTCTTCTCACCACATCCTTCCTAGTATTTCCTCATGAAACCCTAGTGCTCTATCTATAAACACAAGATGAACAACAATAAGCGAGTGAAAGAATGGACTCTCTCCTTTCTCTCTATATATAAGAGGTAAGGGAGGCCAACAATACACAAGTGGGCCTAAACCCTTACAAGCAACCTACTACAAAAAAGAAGGTCCACACATGTGAAGCGCTACACTCCAAGGGTACACATGTCAAGCTCCAAGGTGATGCCATACAAAATCAAGGCTCCAAGGCAATGTCGCTACACAAGATGTGTCCATGTTCCTCCACCAAAAACCCACACAGATTCCATTGCTCCTCCTAAGCCATGTGCTTCCCTAGGTCCACTCCACCTGCATGATCATTGTTGCAACCCAGACACCCTTAAGTCAACTCCAAGCCTCCATCCAAGAAGCCCAATGCCAACTAGGGCTCAAAAACCCCCTCCATAATATGTCCAATGCTCCTCCTTCAATGCAAGGCATCCTCCAGAGTCCAAGCAAGTAACATGATGTCACAAGGTCTTTGCTACCCCTCATATTGCACATGAGGGTTAACATGTGTGATCTTTATCACACATATGGATGGTTTCCATGGGTGTTGATGGGCCTAAGATATACATCTTTTTTTTTCTTGGAGATAGTGCATTTTGTTTGACCATGTTCATGATTATGGATCCTCTTATTTCATTGTGGTGCTGCTTTGTTTGATGCATCTTGTTTATTAGAAATTGACTCGATCATTTGGCGACTCCACTGCATAATAATTCTACAAGGCGTTCTACAAGAAGGAACTTAGAGTGTCTACTTAATTTCATTTTTGAACCCGAAAAGGTTTATCGAAGGAGATTAAACAAGCTCACTTCTCGTAGGATTCTCGATAATCTTGGATCTGAGTCCATTTCTGATATTCAATTTTTGCTTAATAATTCTCAAGTAGAAATGGATGATTTATATGCTCCTATTGATTTTTCTGCATTAAATGGTTATTCTCATGTGATTCCTGAGAAAGCTTTAGATAAGTTGCCTTCTTTTCAAGGCAACAATGTTGTTAGTGCTAAATCTCACATTAAAGCTTTTACACATTATATCAATAAGTGGTGTGGAAATACTCATGAAGATGTTAAAATAAAAGTATTTGTCTTGTCTTTAGAAGAAGATGCTCTTGACTGGTTCACGGAATTAGATGATAATAAGATTAAAACCATAAAAGAGTTGATAGATGCTCTTGCAGAAAGGTGGAGGGTTAAGAAGGAAAATCGACATTTGTTAACTGATCTAAATTCGATTAAAAAGAATGAAAATGAAACTATGGAAGAGTTTAATAAGAAGCTCAATGAACTAATCCATAGTCTTCACAAAGACATCAAGCCTCCAGATGCCTCCATCCTCATCTATATTGAAGCCTTCAGTGATGAAATGTGTTATCAACTAAAAGATAAAGAACCAGCAAACCTTAAGATTCCCCAAACCTTGGCCGTTAAAGTTGATAAGAATATGGAAGCCTCAGGAAGATCAAACTTACCGGGTTTCACAAGGGGTAGTGCCTCAAAGCAACAAGAGCCAAAAGGAAAAGCAGTAAGCATAGAAAGTAAGGAATCTTCTAGTGACCCCCTGAAAGAATTAACAGAAGAAATCAAAGCCATGGAAGTCAACCATGCAATTCAATTAAAATCCATGGAAGCAAACTAGGTAAGTTAATTGAATGTCATGCAAAATCCTTTGATCGCCATGGAGAGATCACAAGCGAATAGATTTCAGCCTAGGAAAAAATGAAAGATGGCAAAGAAAAGGGCCTCCCCAAGATCAAAGGCCCCCTAACCTGCTAGAAGCCACAAATTTGGTTGAGCATGAGGCTCCTCCTTTTTGTAGGGCTTGTAATGACTTCCATGAAGAGTCCACTTGTCCTAGATTTTGTCAGATCAATGAGGTAGGGCATGCAGAAGTGAATAATTATGTGGGATACTCAGGATATTCAGATCACATCAATGTAGTGGGCAAGGCCCACCCAGTCTCAATGGATTATTGGATGTAAACAATTGAAAGAAGTCAAGATTCAAACAATGTAATTAAGGAATATGACAATTTGACTAAGTTATATGGTGAAAAACCCACACCTGAGCAAATCCTTGAGATGGCAAGGTTTAAAGGAGTGACTTATCAATGGAAAGGGAATGAAAAAATCCAACTAAGTCATATCAAGACATTCCCAAAGAAATCACTCCTACATCAGAATTGAACATTGACTTGGGTGGTTGGATATCAAATGTTAAAGTCTTAGTTCCAGTATCAGAGCTCATAAAGATACCCTCTCAAAAGGAAAATTTACTAAGAACCATAGAGGGTCCTAAGGAAAAAAGTGTTGAAAGATACATGGAACCAGGTGAAGATGCACCTATCATATTGCAAGGTATGGACCAAATTAGGGGGAATAGAAGTCATCAACCCCTCTTCATCTCATTGCTAGTTAATGATCTTCTTCTTCACAACTGCATGTTGGATTTAGGGGCTTCATCCAATGTCATGACTCAGAAAGTTATGGAGCAATTGAACTTGAGGATCTCAAGACCCTATCATAATGTTTGTGCCATGGATTCAAGAGATATCAAGGTCCATAGGCTAATTAAAGATCTTGAAGTACATCTAGCAGTCTACCCGGATATTTCAGTATTGATGGATATTGTTGTCATCGATGTACCAGATGCATGGGGCATGCTCTTGTCTCGGAAATGGGCTGCAAATTTGGGGGGTAGCCTTCAAATGGATTTATCATATGCTACCATCCCAACTTGTGATAACAGATTTGTCAGGCTTAATAGAGAACAAGAGAAGAAGTACCTTGTGGAAGATCCTAAAAATCCTATGAATGAATTGGTTTATGAGATGGAAAATCTTGGGAACTATGCAATATTGACCAACTATTTAGCCCCCATTACAGAAGAGTTTAAGGAAGAAAGAGTTGATGAGGTCTGGGATACCATGGATTCCTTTGATGGTTTGTTCCTTGAGGAAATTCCAAGAGAAATGAACCTTCATGAAGCACATTAAAAGACAGGAACTAGGGAACATGTGTTACCAATGTCAGCTTCAACGTTTCAGCCAGCAGATGAGTCAGTAGAAGGTCATGGTAAAATGGAAGAGATTTTAAGGCCATCCATTCCAAATAACTTAGAGCATGAGCATATCTTCGATAGACGTGACAAATGTAAAAAGAAATAGAAAAACCTGGTGAGTACATCAAAGTGGATATTGAATCAGATCAAGAACCCAAGATAATAAAAATTGAAAAAGGTACTTCAGAAAATAAAGGAAAAAACTTAATAAATCTTGTGAAGGATTATAGGGATGTGTTGACCACCTATTCAACTAGGGGGTCAACTCCATGTACCATGAAGATATGCATCATCAGATGCTACCAAGTCAAAGACTTCCTAGTTCTACAAGGCAATGTTGGTCTTCATCTCTTATTTTTGTAATGGAATTTCCACTCCCCTGTGTGGGATAATAATGTAATAGGTCTGCATGGATCATAGTTAGGTCAGTTACCTTAGGACTTCATCATTAGAGGATTGCCTTTCACTGAATGTTTTCTTTCCTCGGGATATTAATTTGGCCTAACCAGCCTTATTAATTTCCCTTGAGTTTTTCACTCCCACAAATAATTCCTCCAAAGTGGTGAAAGGCGTTTTAATGGTTTCATCCTCTGGTAGTTAGTGTCTAGGAATGTTGTAAATGACCATGTAAGACATCTCTCAAAGTTTTGCGGAATTCTGTCGAGTCTAGACAGGTTTCTTTTAATTTATTAAAATTGCCTAAGTTGGGTAATTTTAATTAAATTTTGATAATAAAAAATTGTAAAAACTAGGTCCTTGGGCTTCTGCTAGGGGTATTTGTGCTCAAAAGAAATGAAATGAGACCCCCTACACTCTTGAATCAAGTTTTAGCTCAATTGGATAAGTTTTGCTAGGTGTTTGTCCATGAGGAGTCTTAGTCAGTCAAAAACGGCAATTTAATTGCTAGTCATGACATAGTCAAAATGTCATTTTTTGTAAAATTGAGCTAAATGGTTAGAGTAAAGGTGGGAGATGATGACTAAACCTAAACCTATCCTATCCTTACCCCTTTCTAACCTTTATACACCCCCTAGACATAACACCCACTTCAAATAAATAGCCCCCCTAGGGGAATTGCGCCCCCCTTCATGAGTAAACTTTAGAAAAGCCATTTTTTAGGTGTGGGGCCCTCTCTCCCTTGGTGCGCCCTCCTAAGCCTTCCACATCACCCTTTTGACTTGGCCCACACCCTCCACCTCATTGCCATCTCATATATCCTCACCTAAACCCTAGAAATGTGCCCCCCTCCTTGAGATGCTCACTTGTGCTTGGTGGTGGACACTTGGCTTTGATCCAAGAGGGGTAACTTTGCCTCTCCAAGTATAAATGAAGGCCCTCTCACCCTCATTTGCTCACCAATTCTTATGCTATTGTTATGCTACCCATTTTTCTCCTCACTCTACTCATCTCTCCCATCTTGCTCTCACATTTGCAAAGGAACTTGTAGCAACTAGTTTTTGCAACTTCCTACTTGCTAATAGAAAGTGCTTTGGAGGACCTTTGGTGTATCAAATATTTTTCTTAGTGCACTTGTTATTGGAGGTGATATTGTATTTTGTTGAAGCTTTCTTAATATATAGAGTAGATGTCCCAAGCAAACTAGTTTGCTTGGGTAGATTTCCAATAGTGTTGTTGTGAAATCTATATGAGTAGAGTAGTAGATTAGCAAATTAGTTTGTTTGATCTAGCTTACTTGCTCACCATTTGCTCTCATTTTGTAGATTGTTTCACAAGTTGCAGGTTATCTCAAGGGTTTGCAAGGCTAGCTTTGAGTTGGAAGTTTGCCTTCATAACCCAACTTGAACCTCATTATTTTCTAACATTCATTTTTTGTTCATTACATTTCAGAAATTTGGTTTTGCTAACATCTTAGAATAGGTCATTTCAATCATTTTATTTGCTGAAATTTTTATGTAGAAAATTTGTGTAAAAACAGAAATTTTCAGACTTTTTGTGTGTTTTGCAGCATTTTCAGCAAGAAATAGCGTGTTGTTTTTTGCAGATTCTCGTCAGTACAAGGGGAAGTGCTGCCCAAATTAGGCCACAAAACACTCAAGGAAGGCCTCACTTTGTTGGGTAACAATACCCATCTCTTCCTTTCATCTTTCTAGCATTGTAGCAAGCCCAAGGGAGTCCCTAAGAGGCTTGCATTCTTGTTAATAATTTTCTGCAATATGTTATTAAAGTGGTGCCTGCATCTTGGTGTGAGCTTGGCCTAGCCAACCCCCAAAATCGTAAGGCTAGGTTAGTCCTTTAAATTTCTGCAATATTTTTTTATTTGTTTGTCCCACTTGTCATTAGGACAAGGTTATGTGGCTAGTTTATTTTAACATTTTACTTCATTCATTTCAACCCTCTTTGGCACAAAATGGGAAGGTTTACCTCCACCTTGTGCCATTGTATGTGGTTTTCTTAGTTTAGTTTTCCCTTTCAAAGCATTTAATTTTAAGATTGTTGCCTACACCTTGGAGTGAGCTTGGCCTAGCCAACCCCCAAAATCGTATGGCTAGTTTAATGGTTTACTTCTAATGTGTTTAATGGTTTAAAAATTATCTAGAGGTAGAAGTAACACACATTAATACTAGTTTAGGCCCATGGAGGCAATGTGATCTCTAAATGCTATCCTAATCCTTCATTGCAAGTCTCCATTTCTTCAAGTACTTGTTTTTATTTCATAATCTTTCACAAGCACTTTTTTTTTTTTTGCAAAGTATCATGGGCATGACTTAAATGGTTTAAGGAACTTATCTTTCATTTCTTGCAAGTATTGTTCAAGTTCTTTTCATGCTATTTCAAGCTATATCTTGTGATTAAGCACTTTCATTTCTTGCAAGCTTTCATTTTCGTTTTTGGTTCAAGCACCTAACTTTTGACAAGCAACATCTTGCCTAACACACTAACTAACTCAATCTATCCTAGTTTCATAGGCCTAAAATTTATTAGACTTAATAGGGCACTCATTACTGACCCAACTTTGCCACTTAAACGGGGATTGAAAGGAAGCAATAGAAAGTGATAGGTCGGGGACGATCTCATGACGCTCAGTGTCCTTTCCGGGAGTACTTCTTTCCTTGGGTTGACCTGTGAAGCTAGGGTGGGGCCTTGTTTGCCTCACTTCCTGAGCACCCAACAACTACTTGGTACAAGCGGGGGGAGTCTTGAGGTTGACACTTAGTTAGGATTCATTTTTAACTTAAAAACTTTAATAATCCTTAATCCACCTACAACATTGGGACATTCACTTTGGCACTTACACATTGTGGTTGACACTTACTCTTGCAAAGCATTTACTTTACATTTAAATTTTCATGCAAGTATTTCAGTTTAGTGGATGTTCATCTAAGTGATCTTTAAGTTGCGTCCTTTGCCCTTGGAGGCTTATTTTAGGCATTTAATTCTCATTTCAAGTGGTGTGTTGGTATTTTGGTTTGGCCCTCTTGAAGTTGCACATCCTTTGGAGGCAATTTCATTATTGGGTTTGTGTAATTTGTGTTTCCATTGAAAGCAGTCACATAGAGTGTGCATCCTTTGGAGACACTCTTTTGTTGAACATGCTGGCTTGATGTGTTGGTAATATCTTCATTTCAAACTTCTTCTTTCCCTGCACAATCAAGTAGTTGGGTTAGTGTTTGTATCTTTGTTTATAATTGTATCTTTCATGTATCCTATGTTTAGTTTTATCTCCTAGATCTCATTTTGTAACTTTGTATCTAGTTGTTATATTTGTATCTAATCTTGTTGTAGTGTATCTAGTTCTTTGTAATCCTTGTAATCTTGTGTAATCTTTGTAAAATCTATCTCCCTCAAACTTTAGTTGACCCCTTGCCCAATCTTAGGCACTAGTCTTCTAGGAAAAGGCTTTCTTTTCATTTTTAATTGTTGCACATTGCATTGTTGCCTTTGCATATAGGCTAGATCTTTCCCCCTAACCTTTTAACTAATTGAAACTAACTCCTAGAATCAATCTCTAATCTCACATAATAACTAGGGTCTACCCCCCTTAGCTTCCCTAGGAGTAAACCTGGATGGAAGAGGTTCAAGTTGAGGTGACAGTGGGCTTTGAACCTATGCATTGTGCCTCCAAGGACACACTAAGTGAGCCGAACTTAGCTCACGTTTGCAAGTGTGTATAAGGGCGGCAACAAGATGTTTATATGTTATTCAACATACCATCCCTCTCAAGGAATATGCCAAGCCTTTCAGGGAAAAATTAAGACAGATGAATCATAAGTTAGCCCCTATAGTGCAAAATAAGCTTCACGGGATACAGTTCAGAGCAGGATTGATCAAATGTTTCAGTTGGATGAAAACCCGGAGAAAAGTATTCAATTAGAGTACCAGAAATCAGGATAAAGTCAAGAGGGCCTCCGACATGTCATCTCAGCCAAGGACTTTTCAGAAAGGTGATACAGTGCTTTTATGGGATAAAAGGAAAGAGAAATCAAACAAGCATTGGAAATTTGACAGTGTATGGATAGGGCCTTACATCATTCATGACATGGCTAGTCCGAATTTTTTGTACCTCGGCCAGTTGGACGATGTAAAGTTAAATATGCCAGTGAATGGGAAACTCCTCAAGTTGTTCTTCAATGTTAACATATGATGCCCAGGGGGCATCCATTGTAAAATAGTTTACTCTAACCCTTCTTCCCTTTTTCTTTTCTGCATTTACTTCTTCACCATTTCATTCTCTTCTTTTCAACATTTATTTTTGTATATATATGTGTAGCTTATACTTTATTGAGGATTTCTATATATTTCATGTGCCACTTATATGTTTTTATGGCGAGACATGTATTTATTATGCAGATCACAATTTCTATAGTTCTCGCATGCTTTCCAAAGATCAAGCACATGTCCCCATATGGAGCCAATTTTTGCCTCCCCAGTTGCACCAGGAAGGACTTAGGATGATCCTCAAAGATTGAACAAGGCACTTGTTCAAATTTAGAATCCAGAAGTCTTGCTGGGCAACTGTTGCCCCTTCATTTTTTCTTCTTCTTCTTATATGCATGATTCCATGCCCCCATGGGAGGAATTGTAATAAAATGAGTTAGCATGAAGTCTCTTGTATGTAAAAGACTTAGTTCCCCAAGACTTGGTCATTAGTGCATAACTCTAGAGTGTTTTTTTCACTTGATCCATTATACCTCGCTTCAGCGACTTGTAATGTTCTAAGTTTTTTCACTCACTCCTCTAAAGCTAGAGTGTGTCCTCATGGCTTTGTCTTAGTGTGTTTTGTCTAAGTCTAGTGTCAAATGTATATATTACCATGCTAGTCATTTGTCCAAAGTCTTATGGACATGCATTAGGTCCTTCTAGGATTTTTTTTAATTGTTTTAATTAAACGTAAAATTTCCCGTTTAAAACGGGATTTTACCTTGTTAATTTATTTAATAATTTAATAAGTGGTACTAGGAGGTGTTTAAAACATTGGGGGGTATCGTTTTCTAACTCAGAAAACCCCTTTTACCTAACTACCCCCTTTTGAGCAAAATAATTGACTTTTACTCATAAAAATCAATTATTTCCTCAAAAAGGTGAATAAATCAGCTCCCTATTTTCAAAGAAACATGCCAGAAACATGTTTTCGGCTTGTCTACAGTCTAACTCTCCCTCATTGCTAGTTAGTGGCACTTCAGGGAAGTTGTGAGTGACTTAGTGGCAAGTTAGGATGAGTTAGTGAGTTGTTAAGTTGAGATGATGGAGATCCCAATGGGAGGTGTGCCCTCCCTCTTGAGAGGTGGCGCACTCTCCTTGAGGGTGTCAATCCCAAGGAGAGATGTGCCTTACCTCTCAAGAGGTGGTGCCCTCTCTATCCTTCTTCACTTGAGTTGTGGCAACCTTCCTTCACTTCACTAGAGACGTGGCACCAATTCATCCTCACACTTGGCTCTTTCTCTCTTGGGATGTGCATCCCCCTCCTTTGGAAATGTGCCCCCTCTTTGTATTTATTCAAGCTTCCTTTCCCTCATTTGGTTAATGAGAGTTTGGGATTAGCTTGTGTATTGTACTATCATTGTGATACTTTTTTGGGAATAAAGAAGACTTTGAAGATCAAGAAGGTGGTGTGCAATATTTGTGTGGATGTTTGATGTCTTATGCTTATTATATGAGGTAATTGTAGCTTAGTGATTTGCATATAATTTGTTATTTTGGCCTTTGAAGGGGTGTTGTCACCCAGTAGGATAGGATCTATTAAGTTAGCTTACTTCTTATATCTTATTTATTATCTACACTACTGGTTCAAAATTTGTATGTCTTTTCAGTTGATTAACATACTATTTGAGCTCCTTTTGTAGGTATCACCGATATTTAACAAGTTTTTGCAAGTTTATTAAGTTTTATAGGTCCTCATGCTTGGAGAAATGGCTGGACTAGCCTAGCGCAACCTTTCACAAACTCCAAGCCTCTTGAGAATGTAGTCCCTCAGCATTTCACCGGAAGACCCATAGCCCAAGGATTTTGAATCTCGAGCTTCTCTCTTTCTCCTTCAAAGAATTAAACATTTTCTGGTTACTTTCCTTTGCATACAAGTAGATCTAAATTCTAAATATAAATCTTAAGTAGATCTTCACTTTTGCATGCATGCATGCATAGATCTATATTTTGCATTTAATTTTTTTATCATTCAAAGTAGAACTAGCATAAAAAAAATCATATTTTATCAAGTTTTATTGCTAGATCTTAAAAGCTAAAAGGTAGATTCATTGAAGAGCTTTAATTTACATATTTTGACAAATCTTAGTGCCTATTTGTTTGCTGTCCAAACAGAAAACAAAATCCACTGAGAAAGTTGGCTTCTTGCTAATTTTCTTAGTCTTTTTTGCTAACTTTTTCTATAACTTTCACTTGGTACTTTTTTGCATAAGGCTAACATTTTTTGCAAAGACTTCTAAAAGCATTTTGGGTAACTTTTCATCCAGTTTGTTTGGTGTTTTTGCAGATTTCATGAACGGATAGAAGGTTGTGCTTCCCGATTCTCGTTGATCCAAGGCATCTAGGACCTCCTAGAGCACCTCTTCTTTATTCTTTTCACTTTTCTAATTAATTTGCAAGTTTGATTGGTCCTTGGAATATAAAAGGCCAACAAACCTTCCCTTTCTAAGATTGTAACTTGAAAAAGTTAGTGGGATAATCCACTAGCCCTCTCACCCCCCCTACCCTGGGGGGATTGTGTCATTTTTGCATTCATTTTGCATCTATCCAAATTTTGCTAACTAAACAAGATAAAATCAATCTAAAACGAACCAAGACACAGCAAAACATTTACTTTCCATTTTAGTCAGTTTTCATTTTACAGTTATTTCAGTTATCTTTCATTTTGGCAAAGTAACAAACCTTCCCTGTCAAGGTCCTATTATGCTCTCAAAATCACAAGCATAACTTGATCTTGGCATGATTCAGAAAGGAAGTTGATTTGTGTGGAGTAGATTAATTAGGGAAAACGTTTTTCCATTATTGCTCAATACGGGATCATACTAGCTAATTGTTTGCGAGTTCAGGGGGATACTCATTGAGATCAATTCTCTCCCCATTGGAAGTCCTTGCAGTTTTGCTTGTACCCATTTGAAGGATAATAGTTAAAAGGCAACACATGATAGATTGGATCTTTCATTTCTCGCTTACAATCTCTTGCAATCGTGATTGTATTAGCACTATCAGTCAATCTCATTGAATTAACTTATATCCAAGTGAAACCCTTTAATTAACTAAAATTCATTAAGAGCAATTCAAAACATTTATCTTGTAGCAATACACACTTTCCTTTGGCACTGGTCTCTACAATCTTTTCATTTGCTTATTGTCATTTGCTTTGAACTACTTTAGTTGCTTATTATCATTCACATAAGCAATCGTTGAATGTGTTATTATATGTTGCTAGATTAATTTGCTTTTGTTTCATTTAACTCCTAGAATTTCTTGTACTTAGCTTAACTAACCTTAGATTATTTTATTAGGGACTACCCCCCTTAGCTTCGCTAGGAGTTAGCCTAGACGAAGGAGTCGAGTATCAGGTGATAGCAACCCGACTCGAGCCTCACCCCCAAGGCCGCACCCAGTGGATTGAAGATTTCTTCCAAGTGATTTGAGGTGTGGATTAGGTGGCGACATTGGCCACCAATGTGAAACAAGGCAATAAACATAACTTCTTGAGCCAATGATCCATTATCCAACTTCAACCAATGATCCTCATCCACATGCCTAGTAAATTAAGCACAACACTTTGCATGAAAGAAGGATTAACATACCTCATGGTAACACTGGCTTACCCTCTCCCATGCACTGAGTTGACTAGATGTGATGAGCATGGTTGATCTATAGTAGAAAAGGCAATCTGAGGGGAGTTGTTGGGATGCCATCTGTGGACATGTTGATCATCATCATGGTCAGGATATTGTCTCCATTACAGGCCACAAGACATGATCTCCTCTAGTTACCCCTAGGCATGAGGGTTTAACATCTTGCTCCAACATGGGGACATGTGCTCACCGTAGAACACGTGAGAACCTCAGCATCTCTGGTTTTCTAAGACCTGCAATCCTGCACTCACTTCTAACAACACTAGCACTTTAGAAGTATATGCTGGTGGATGTGATCTACCGGGGTTAGTGGTAAATCAAAAATCATGCTCGAAAGAAAAAATCACTACAACTATTCATGATAAAGTAAAGATACAATGAACAATCAAGCATGGATGCATGGTATGCAAAATGAGAATGGAATGACATTTATATGCAATAGAATGCAAGACTACATTGGCATGAATGCATGATGCCAACATATATACGAATGCAATGTAGGATGCAAATGACCTACCTACCCTAATGATACATGTCAACTGAAAAGCTAGGTATAATCATATAACCATTGAATCCATCCTAGAATTTCATCAAATCCAAAAAATTTACCCTTGTGCTTAAAAATAAACCAAATCAAAGACAAGTCAAGCACAAAATGGTAATGAGTTGGGATAATCATCACAGGAAAGAAAAACATGAAATCAAATTCATGAGGATGGGAGGGAGGAACAAAATTATGCCAAGACACATTCCCACAGGATTGCTCAATCCATCTTTGAATAGGGTTGTGATAAGATAAAGGCTCATAAGGCTAACTCAAAGGCTCTGAAAGTTGACTACCTTGGTTCTCATCACTCCTCGAGGCTTGGGATGGAATGAAAATAAATCTGAAGGATGTTTGATGATCACCCAAGGATGGGATGGATGAAGACTTGAACATGGGTAAATATCTCAAGAGAAAATTTTGTTCACAACGTAGGGTTTGTTGGTCTTATATGTGAAACTGAAAATCCTTGCAACAAACCATAAGTTGAAAACAACTTTGCCCCATAGGTAAATCACCATCAAGAGGAAAACTTCCAACCATATCTTTAGCAGAACAACAAGATGAAAAAGGAGAAGGATGGAAACTCTCGTCATGGAAATCCTATTTTAGGCAAATCATGGCCTCATCTTCATCAAACTTAGAGAACAAAGGTGGTTGAAAATCTTCTTTGTTGAATAAATCCAAGTGCTCTAAAGAATATGTATCAAACCTTCAAGAATATGACCAGGAACCTGTTGACCACCTATTTCAACTAGGTGTCAACATCATGTATCATCAAGATATGTACCTTGTGGTACAACAAGTTTGAAGACTTATGGCTCAACAGGGCAATTTTGCCCCCAGCACTTCTTTTTATGTCCACGGAATGTCTGCTCTCTTGCGTGGGATAATTTTGTAAAATGTTAGCATGGGTCAAGTTTTAACAATTTAATTGCATAGGACTTCATCATTATGGAAGTCCTTTCATCGAGTGTTTGTTTTCCTCATGTAATTAATCTTGCTTTTCAGCGATTTTAATTACTCTTGAGTTTTTCACTCAATAATCCTCCAAAGTGGTGAAAGGCATTTTAATGATCAAACCCAGTGGGTGACTAAGGTCTAAAGATGTTGTAAATGACCATGCTAGACATCTCCTAGAGTCTTGTGGAATTCCATTAAATTTTGATAGGATTTTTTAATAATTAAAATTTTTCGTAAATTGGAAATTTTAATTAATTTTGATGAAAAATGTAAAAATTTGGTTCTTGTGGATTTTGTATAAGGGTGTGAGTGCTCAAATCAAATGGCTTATGACCCCCTACACCTTTGGACCAAATTTCAGCTCAATTGGACAAGTTTTGCCAGATCATTGTCCATGAGGAGTCCAAGTCAGCCAAAAATCAACAAACAATTGGCTAAGGTAGAAAAGCCAAAAATTGTAAAAGTGACCAAAGTCAAGAAAATAAGTGGGGAAATGTTTTCTAATGCATTTCTTAAGTTGGAAAAGTAAAAATCCACTTAGAAGAACCCCCCCAAGTCAAGTTAACAACTTAAGTTGAGTCTCCCTAGTGAGAGGGGCTCCCCCCTTTCTCATGAACTTAGGGGAAAGTAAAAATTAAAGTGAAAAAGTGCCTAAAACCCTAAGTGCGTCCTTCCTATAGCCTAACCTCATGTTTGAACAAGAGGAAAGAGGTTTTCCCCTTCACACCTCACCCCTCGAACCCTAACTCACTCTGAAACCCTAAAAGTGCACTCCCTTGACTTGTTCTCTCTCTCTTGGATGGGTGACACTTGTAACTCATCCAAGAGGGGTCTCTCATCTTTCCCTCCTTTAAAAGGAAGCCCCTTCTCCTCATTTTGACATGAGTTTGTCACAGCAACTCTATTATGCCAAAATCTTTCCCCACTCTCTCATTCTTTTGTGATTTTTGGTGCCAATTGGTAACCTTTCTTGGAGCAATAAAGTGAAGCTTTGGAGGACCTATTGGTGTTCTTTGGTGTTCTCTTGGTGTATTATTGGTTCTTTTGTATGGTATTTTCTCTTGGTAAGGTAACATTGTAGATTTTGTTTATCTTTGTTCCACATTCTTTTACTTGAAGAACCCTAAACAAAGCATTTTGCTAGGGATAAATTTGTAGTAGTATTGTTATAGGTTTATGTGATTTGCTTTTATTAGTGTTTGCAAAGTATTTTGTAGGTCTTTTAAAAGATCTCACCTTCTTGCCTCATTGTGTAGCAAAGGTTTACATATTTGCAGGTTGCCAAAGCTTGGAGGAGGAACTCCAAAGGCTTCATTTTGCTCCATATGATTTTCTGTTTTAATTTCAGCCTTCTATTTATATAATTTCTGCTCATATTATCATTCAAATCTTGCTAAAAAATTCAATCTTCAAGTTCATATTTTTTCTGTAAAAATTTATGTACATATGCTAACATAAAACTAACATATTGTGGTGATTTTTAGCATTTTCCAGCAAGTTTTCTTCACTGTTTTATGCAGGTTTTCACCATAAAAAGAGGAGGTGCTGCCCAAAATAGGCAACTAGAGGCTCAAAAGAACATCACTAAGCTTTGGTGCAAAGCCCCCCTCTCTCTCACTTTCTAAAACTATTGTAAGCAGCCCAAGAGAATCTCTTGGGCTTGCACTTTCTATTTCTTTCCGAGTTTAAAATCTGTAAATAATTTTAATAATTTTTGCTCACACCTTGCATTGTGCTTGGCTTTGCCATCCTTGCAAAATCGTGTCAGCTAGGATTAGAAATAATTTTCTGATTTTTACTTTAGTTAATTTTGTCCAACTTTGCCACAAAATCGGAAAGCTTTGTCCTCCACCTTGTGCCAAAGTTGTGTGGTTAATTTGTTTAAGTTATTTATTTTAAGTAATTAATTTTTGTTTGCCCACACCTTGCATGTGAGTCATTGTGCCATCCTGCGATATCGTGTTGGCTAGTGTATAAAAATTTCTTTTGTTGCAAAGTAAATAAATTTACCCAGCCTTTGCCCCGTGTTCCCTCCCCTTGCCACTTTGTGGATTTTGGGTAATAAGAAAGGGCAAAGGATTGAGTGGATAGTTTAATTAGGCACCCATTTTCACGACACTAAGTGTCCTCCTTGTTGAGCGCCCAAACACTTTGGACTTGACCTGTGGAACTAGGGGAGAACCTTGTTGTTCTTTTTATTGACCACCTAGCATTTCCTCTTGGCTAAAGGGATAAGAACTTGGGGTAGTCACATAGCTTAGGCTTGCAACTCATCACATCTAAACCACTAAGTTAAAAAAAAACTTAAAATTAACTAAAAGCAACCTAAACACTTGCAATTCTTATTTCAGCAATTTATTTTCAAGAATTTACATTCAATTTATTTTCTGCAAGTTATTCACATTATTATTTGTTTCTTATTCAAGCATTCTTTAATTCTTTGGGAAGTAATTGTTTATATGTATAGTTATTTTGTGAATCATTGTGTGGATAAATTTATTATTTTATTTCAAGTTGTAAAGATACCTTTTGGGAATATTTGTTCAATGAGTGGAATTTAATAATCTTCAGGCACTGGTCTAATTGTTTATAAAATAGAGGTTTGCTTGTCATTAAAAGATTGCATATTGCATTGGTTGATTGTCATTGGGTTGGGTAATACTAATCAACAAATTAATAAACTCCTAGAACATTTAATAAACCTTCACACAGTTTAATTGGGTCTACCCTCCTTAGCTTCCCTAGGAGTGAGCCTAGACGGAAGGAGTCCAGATTGAGGTGACAGTGGGTCTAGATTCAAGTTTGTGCCTCCAAGGACACACCAAGTGGGTTGGAGACTTCTCCACGTTTGTAGGTGTATATTAGGACGGCAACAAAACCATCATGAGTGCTGCAATAAGTCATCCTTGGGTGGTTGGAACAAATCTGTGATCATATCGTTTTCATGTTGCCACACATCTTCATTAGTAATCACATGAGGTTGTTCTAAGGGCAACAATTCTATATTCTTTATTTGATAACAACCTTCACTGTCGTAAATGGGATCTCCATCAAAACTAGAACAACTCACGTCCCATTTAAGTCTACCAACATGTATAATATCATCAATATTCTCAATCGCATCATCACCTTCACTATAGCATGAAAAGTCTAATGCATCGAAGGGTTCCTTCAAAAACTCTTCACTTTCTGAATCATGAAATGAAGCGACATCGAAAACTTGGAAAGGAGTACAACTTACCACGTTCTCTTCTTCATGTGCGGGAGGAATGGAAGCTTGGATGACTTCATCTTCATTAGATAGAGGAGCAAATACCAAAGACTTGTCTTCATGAGGGGCCTCTATATGGTTTGGGTCTTCGTGGTGTGCTTCATCAAAGTATTCCTCAACAAGTTCACAAGGCAGCTCATGTTCTACTTCGTTTATTTGGTATCTTCCTCATGAGTCACCTCTTCTAACTCTCGTTCTTTGATCAAATCTTCAGTGGAATCATGAGGTGATTCTTGCTCCTCTTCAAGGGCTTGGCACCCCTCCTCATAAATCTCTTCCTTAGGTTCTTGCCTTGGAGATGTGTGATCTTCATGAGGGGCCTCTATATGGTTTGGGTCTTCATGGTGTGTTTCATCAAAGTGTTCCTCAACAGGTTCACAAGACAGCTCATGTTCTACTTCGTTTATTTGGTGATCTTCCTCATGAGTCACCTCTTTTGGCTCTCGTTCTTTGATCAAATCTTCATTGTCTTCAGTGGAATCATGAGGTGATTCTTGCTCCTCTTCAATGGCTTGGTATCCCTCCTCATAAATCTCTTCCTTAGGTTCTTTCCTTGGAGATGTGTGATCTTCAAGACTCTCATCCAAGGCATGCTCAAGATATGGAGGTTCTTCGTCAATAAATTCTTCATTGTTTGCTTGATCGTTTGGAGGGAAAACTTGATCAAGATTTGCATCTTCTTCTGTATCATCCCATTCTCCTTTGTCTATTTCAAACCAACATCTTGGATAAAACCCAAGGCTGATCATATTTCTCTCGTTTGTTGGCACACAATGTTTTTACCCCACAATATGCTTTAGCGAGTTCTTGGTCCATTGAATCATCGAGATATTGCTCATACCTTTCCAATATGATGTCATGCTCTCCTCGCCTTAGTGCACAAAGGTCAATCAAAAGTTGTACATCTTTGTAGCGATCAACCAACTGCCTGCAAAACCTTTTATCTTTTTTAACATTTTCCTTCAATTTTCGAGAGAATTCTTCCCATTGTTCTTCAACTGGTGGAGCAAATTCCAATGTATTATCTGTTGATATTATGGTAGCTTCGGAAGGTATGAACCTCTATTATGACCTTTGACAAGATTAGAATGTTCCAGAAGGAAGCAAAGAAATGAAGGAAACCTTAGACAAGATGTCGACTGCAGAAATATAATTAATATGAATTAATTAGTACCCAGAAGGAGAAGTCGGCCAGGCAAGCCTACCAAAATTACTATAAATACAAGGCGCTAGTCTCTCATTATTCACATTCTCAGAATTGCAGAAGTCACTTGTGCGCACTGCAGTCTGGCAGTTTTGTGCGCAAGTTCTGGGGAAGGCGTTGCACCAGTTTCTGGGATGGAATATCTAATCATCTTTGGTTACTTTCTTGCTTGGTGCATTAGTCTTGCTTGGCTATTGATTGCTACCAGGATTCTTCTCTTTGTCAAGGTCAAGGTGCTCGGAGGGTGGCTTCAGCCTATGGTTGGGTGACAAGGGTATTGTCAATGGTAAAATGAGCACAATCCTTCATATTCTAACAGGTTATGGGCCCACACCTCCTTCATTCAGTCTAAA